>JAECUM010030555.1:0-50084 GCA_016617855.1 Megalonaias nervosa | reverse complement strand
AGTTTATGTTGCGGTCAGGTACGTATCGTTAAGTTTTCTATACATGGCGTAGTCATGGCTTCCACTTCATGGTTATTGTAAGCAATGCTTCAGTGATTTTTCTTGTAGAGGCAGTCAATTGGCCTTTTCTACAGGTAACAGCATCCACTTCTTAAGTACTAATATTGATACTACCTGTATAATACTCTACCTGAATTGGCTGGGAGATGCACCCTTTTACAGGTAATTGCCATAGTGTGTAGCACTGCACGTACACTGAGTTCATTAAACAAAATGTGTGCTATATTATACCTGTATATATTGTCTGCTGTGTTTTATCTTAAAGATTTAGACCATGGGCAAGATGAAGTGTATGCTTTGTAAATAATGGAAACACTGGACTAACAGCCACTCTACATGTGTTGCTTGCACCAGTTGCCAATCTCCAAAAACATGTCAGACTTACATATTATTGACAGATATCAGTGGGCTATAAGATTGAGGGGTACCAAAGAGGAAGGTGCAGAAGTGCACCTTGAGAGTCGAAAACATCATCAGTTTGCAAGCTGATGTCACAGTGGGGAATGACTGGCTTTTTGATGGGTGTTGCACTCCACACAGTTCATCAAGCAGAAAGCAATCTCTGCTATCATGGTCAGCGACAGCTCAGACTCCTCCCTCACTGTTACATGATGATAAACCTTTCTTGGCAGAACCAGTAGGATCTTGACTGCATGGGCTTGACACTCAGTCACCTTTATCACCTGCCATTGAGCAAGATCAAGATAAAAACAAGATCAAAACAAATGACCTTAGTTACCATCTCTCATTTCAGATGTATGGGCTGACTATGTGGATCAGATATCCTGTACCTTATCCCAAGTGAGTGAACTTGAAACATCATTCTAACTATGACTAGACTCTGCCATATGGCTCTGATTGCAGTGGGTCAATACCACAGCTGATGTCCCTTGTCAGCCACCATAGGAATGATCTTTATCCAGTTTTTCAAACCCACATATGCACTCTCTTATGGATCAGCCTAACCAGCATAGCGCCACAAGGCACTCACTGCAAATGATGCCCAGTTTAGTGTCTCAGTACCAGTTTAGTGTCTCTGAGCCAGCTTACATCGATTGCCATCCTGTATGATGTCCCAGTGTCATTGTACTGGCACTCTTATTTCTCAGTTAACCCATAGTGACACAATACACTCAGCTCACTCCATGGCCAAAGTACTGGTAATCACAAAATTTCTGCTCATCTTCGAGTAGACCTCTGAGTGTCAAATTTAAGGAAATTTAATTTCATTTCAAACTTTGGTTCTCACATCTCTATGTTAAATTGTATAGATATGAAACTGAGTTTTCCATGTACCTTGCTGCCCTTGATCATGTTTGCTAATGAGTTCAACTGAAGACTGTTAGATTCAGATATGCCATTGCAGACTGTACTAGGAGATACTGGGTCTATGCAATTTGTTAGGAGTAATCAGTAGAAGTAAAATAAAAGGGCTGTCACTTATACTCAGATACTGGGAACTGAACCTGCTACTGCTGAGGTTTTTATACTGTATATGCATTGCCACTACAAAATCCAGACTAATCAGTCAGGACTAATCAGTGTTCCAGATGACGTCTGCAAGAGGAACATCATTCTTTTATATGAATACTTTTATCAATGGAAGAGGCATGTTTTGGAACAAATGAACATTATTAGGAATCAAAAGACTTATATGTGCTGATGATGACAATTCAGTGTTTCTTTTTGGAAGCAAAAATATAAAAGAATTTTCATATATGTGTTCAATAGATTTATAGTTTGTGGAATGAAAAGAAAATAACAGTTTCTAAGGACTTCTGTTGATCAGGAGAGTGGCAAAGGCAAGGGGCTAGAACAGTAGAGGTGAGGGACAAGAGTGGCAGGAAGTGGAGCAGCTTGCTATTTCTGTCTAGTTGAAGTACTAGTCCTAAAACTATTTTCAAATTAAATTTGAGTGAATTTAATATATAAAGATACATATTTTCTTATCATATTGTTTTCTGGTCAAACTTCTTGATGGTCTTCTTTTGCAGATGAACCTAGAAAGAAACCGTTTTCAGTGCAAGACTTGCCTGCTAAAGACAAGATCGGTCGACAGCGATTTCATGGAGCATTTACTGGAGGATTCTCAGCTGGCTACTTTAATACAGTTGGATCAAAAGAAGGTATATAAATTATAATTATCATTTCCATTCTGGTCAGTTCTGCTGCCACTTATTTACACCCTTCTACACTGTGTAAAATCAAGGTCTGTTGCCACTTATTTACACCTTTTTACACTGTAATATCAAGGTATTAAGTGTGTGTTCTTGCTCATGTTATACTGTGTTGCAGGGCGATGGACTGTATTCAAGACAGATTGACCTGCAGCTTATGATGAGTCTTTTGAATGAGAAATCAGATATCCACAGGGTAAACCACCAATCTGCCAGGCAGATTCCACCTTGTGCATGTAATATTGAGTGTAATTTAGACATATGCCTTGGACAGCAGGGTAATTTAACTTGCGACATGATTACAGCATGCTATATATTAACACATGTAAATATTTCCCATAAAGTTGATAAATATATTAGTCATTGGTCATCAGTTTAACATGACAAATTTTAATACATTTACACCCTTTCCATCAAATTTACACTTAATGTTCATCTTTGGTTGAATTTTTATGTATATCTACATTGTGTGTAACTTTTGGTATATGACTGTATCTATATTGTGTGTAACTTTTGGCACATATCTGTAGATTGCAATGAGCTGTGGATTGGTGTTTACAATCCTTAATATCAATATTATTAATAAACCTGTTTATGAATTTGGAGAAATTTCTTGTTGGATAATTCAGTTGTGTGGTAGAGAACTGCAATGAGTAGATGTGAGGATTATCAAGTAAGTTATATTGTGAAATACATTGTAGTATGCTGTGGATGTATGTATATAGCAAGAGAAATGTGTAATTAATTCATTCCTAATTTGGATTCTTATTTCTTATGTTGCTATTTTATTATCAGTCTGTAGATGTATTTAATGTTGTGTCTGGATTTTGTTTGAGAGGAACTGTTTGTTTAAGCTATTGGAATTACAAAGTGCTCATGTGACTAAGGGACATTTTGGGACTATTGTGAATTTATTCAAAGATGTTCTGGACAATGCCATTATGAGATATCAAGATTGATACCTCAACATGTTCAAGGCTGTTGGCACTTCCTTTGGTCCTCTGATAGAACTTAAGTATATTCAAAGATGAGGTACATCAGCACATTCAGGAGAATTCATTCAGAACACACTATTCTTTTGGACTTGTGATAGAACTTTTGTGATTATTTTGGATATAGTTCTTAATGCTGTAAGTTTCTCTTAAACTTTCATTTTTATAACATAGAAAATTTAAATAAATGTAAAAATTCAAAATATTCTGAAATTGATTTGTGCATCTAATAGAGCCAATTTTTCCCAGTGCTTGAACCGCTTAGTTCGTTATTTAAATATTTATTTATTTTATATTATATTATATTATATTATATTATATTATATTATATTATATTATTTAAATATGTTTGATGTTAAAAGACTCCCCTCCCCCAACCTATCTAATTACCCTAATTTTAAAACCAGTGCAATAGGAAACTCATATTGTTTGGCCTTAACATTAGCATTATCATCAACATTACCATTACCATCAGCCTGGAAGAGAGTTATATAAATTTCACCAAACGACTGTCATATGATATTGATCACGCATTATGAAAACAGATGTGGAATTCTGTTCGGTAAATTTTGATAGCAGTGAATCTTTATTACGTTTTATGGCATAGTATCTTGTATTAACAATACAATTAATCATTTGTGTAATCTATTTGTAAGGATGGGCACCCTCCCTCTTTGTATCCAGCCGAGAGAAGAGATCAGACATTACCCAGCTAAGACCAGAAGACTTCATGGATGAAGATGTGAGTAACTAATGTTTAGTTTTTGTTATTGTTGTTTAAATGTTAATTATATGTAAAGTTAGAGTGTTTTGTAACTAGTAAAGACAATTTATACTAGGTACTCTTGCCTAAAGTTTGTAAACATGGGTGTGTGCTTGTCATCAAACATGGTCTTATAATTGAATGAATACAAAACGATAAATACAATATCATATGTAACTGGAAAGATGAAAAATGCCTTTCTATTTATTATATAGACAAAAGGAAGCAACTCCTACAGGTTAACTCCCCTTTCTACCCACTAGGTGGTTACCGTTATACATAGATGTACCAGTTTTAACTATGTCATGCTGCAAAGATGTCCTCCATAGAATCCATTTAATCTTATCCTAAAATTTCATCATCCACCTTTTATTTTCATTGGTATAGTAAGTCAAAATGTTGTTTATGTAGGTGCATACAACATTTTTGAGAATTCCAATGCATTGTAACAAGACTTTTAACATGTGTCTCATGGAATCATTGATTAGTCTCAAGGGTGATGTTGAGATGTCCTCTCCAACCCCTATGCAGATGCAGAAACAGCACCAGGCAATTTGAGTCAAGCATTGGAAATCACATTTGATCACCCTGCGTATGATGCATGCGGGTTTACAGCCAAAATCTTCCTCATCCCAAGAGCCATTAGTGTGTACAGGCATCAGTTACTCCATCTGTGCATGAGAATATTAAGAAAATAAGCCAGACATAAAAGATTTCCAATTTGAGAAATATGTACGGATGAATTGATGGTTCATACCAACCATGCCACATCAGCCACCCAGAATGCAACGCATATATCATCTTTGTTATGACCTTCCAACTGCTAACTAACTGGTCCACTCATGCAAATGAACTATGTACAATTAGAGAAGTAACGAGTCTGTTATCTCAGATAGCCAAGCCAGCTAAGCAGACAGACTGCAAGAACCTTTTTATGTTGATTCAGTTGCATAAAATTTTTTCACCCCACTGGTAAAACAAACAGTAATATTTTATCCACATGTATCATAAAGATTCAGCAAGTATGGTTTTTGGTTCATGACATGAACAATCTTACTTTCCTCAAAGTGCGGTGGATAATTTAGTTTAGAGAAGTCGGACCTTGTCACTTCAAAACATTTTGTCTGTCTAGTTATGGAACCATTAAAACACATCATCTTGGGGTCTTCCTCCCAAACACATCAAAAGAATCAATTAGACTGTGTCATATCCCAGTTCAAGCCATCCGCCACAGTGAAGACCGCATTCCTGGACAATATTCAACAAAAATGTCTGTCAGGTATGGTTTTAGATTCACTGCATGAACAATCTTACTTCGCTCATTTGTAGTTCAGGGTTGATAATCAGTGTAGTGAAGTCGGACCTTATCCCTTCTCAACATTTTGTCCATGTAGATATGGAACTCTTTACACATATTTACATGGTGTCTTTCTCCCAAACACATTGAGAGGTTAGCTTATTCTTCGGACAAATTATCAAACAAGATGTCATTTAGGTAAGGAAGTTCCTTACATCTTTTCATCCTACTCAGTGCAGGCATAACCCTGTTATAGTGCCAGTTTACTTCTGGATGTGCATTGGTCATTGGCATATGGACACTTAAAAGAGAAAGCTCTTCATATCAGTCTTTGGGAAATGAAAGCTTTTCTCAATGGCTTCCACACGTGATTGGAACATATCCATGGAAACAGTTGGACAGTTCGTTTGTGGAGATGCACCTCAGCAATCGGGTTACAATCACTGGGTCATTGCCACAAAGTAGGGGAATACATTCATTGGTACTACCAATATTAAGTTATATTTAAGCCTGACACATTCCTTGCCAGCTCTTTGTCCTGGTCAACTCATTATCAAGGGGGGACAACTGCTTCATACAGTGTAGTCCCTCCAGGAACTTCCATCTAGTCTGCACCCTTATGGGCCGGCCAATGTTATAGGTTTCTTTTATTATTTCTCCCCAACTTCAGAAGCTTGGGCCATACATGTTTTTTTATCAGCTGGGAGGCAATGTGGGCATACATTTTCTCTGATTGCCCCACTAAGATGAAACATCCTGGATCAGTGATTTGCTCAATTTAGCGACAGACGTATCCAGATGAGCCATAGAAACCTCCACTCTGTTCAGGCAGTCTAGATTGCCACCATTCCATTATGTCCAGAGAACTCTTTCACTCCTCACTCTGTTCAGGTGTGTCCTGATAAAAAAAGGAGTTTGGAGTTTCAGTTGTGGAGAGGATCGCAGCAGCTGTAGATCATCCACTTTGAGTACATACAAGGGGAAATCGTTTGTTATCAATGACATCACACCACTCTCAGAACCCATTCTCCAGTGATGAACTTCTTTCTCTTTCTCATTGAAAACAAGAAGTTAGCCCAGATTACAATCAAGGGATACTGTTCCATGATCTCAGACATGTTCCATCTTAATGGAAGAAATGATGTTGGCCACAACAAGGTAATCCCTGAATTGTGGTCAGATTGTGGCACATCTAGACCATGCTCACTCACATTATTCCCAGGTTGAATCTCTCCTGGGTTTTGCTATGGCCAAACTTGTCTAAGTTTGAGCCACTCTCTTCCCTCCTCACTGAAGCAGGTATCATACATGACTTGTAATTTATGATAACACTAACTGCAGCATGCAGAGTGGGTGAGTTATGTGTGATGTCTGTAGATCTGAACTATGTGCATTTCCATTCTGACAGTATAGTTCTTCTAATGACACCTTCCTAAGAACAGGTTGACATCACTAGTCAATCAACAATAACTATTTGCTCCCTTTCCTTGATCAACCTTTTGAGAGAAGGAAAGCTGCAAGATCCTGTAAATATGTTAACTGAGATGCACAAACAATATCTGCATCATCTGTAAAAGACCCAGACAAGAATTTGCCTGGGAAACTTGATGGTGAGACAATAATCAAGTGTAGAATCCCACAGGGATCTCCTGCACACATGTGAACAAATTGTCTCTTGCTGTGCTAACTAACATTAGGAGAAGCTAAGTATATCTATATTGTGTGTTTAACTTTTGTTCATGATTGTACATTGTAAGGGTCATTTTGTAAACAATGTATTGATTAGCTAATTTTCATCTTTGATTGTTGATTATATTTTAAGAAAATTATTACTTGTAGGTCAACATGTTTACTTGGATTTGAGTCATGACGTTGGTTTTCCCTTTGGGAGTTCCTGGTCTACCTGATGCTTGTCATGTTCTTTACTAAAATTTATATATAAGACTTGATCTTGTTTACAAATAAGATTATTCTACAAATGAAATTTTGACCCTCATCCTGCTCCTCTTATTGTGTCTTAGGTTTTTTTGTTAAGGTTGTTTATGTCAGAAAATTGGGGTCTTTTAAGGGGAACAAATTTATTGAATATATTTAAGAGAAACTAAAATTGCTTTTGAAATTTAAATTCACATTGTTTCAGAATTTTTCTTAGTCCTTGGTGTTTTAATTTCACATATTTGATAAATCTTCAGTGAAATCAACAAAATGTCATCTAAAGTGGAGAACTTTATTTTAAATTCTAGTTGTTATGGTTATAGTCATTAATAAAGGATGAGCTGCTTAAGCTTGTCAGACAGTATGCTTTTCAGAAGCAAAGGCTTCTGTAATGAAGCAAAAGATAAAGTTCAGTATTTGGTGGAAAAGAATTTTTGGGATAAAGTGCTATGGGTTTGATTAGTAAGTCTGTATTTGGTTGAGACAGGAAATTAATAGAATTGCAGTTAAAAGCCAGCAGGTTCTAGGGAAATAAAGTATTTGTGAAATTTTCCTAAATTTGTTGGTTTTCACTCTTTTTTAGTACTTAGTTTAAGATGATAGAGTCATAATAATGTTCATCCTGGGTGATGCAGGTAGAGGTTGGACTCTCAGCATTTCCTCTTCCTCTTACCTATTCTCCAAATGTAATATGATAAGGTGATGCATTTGACAGGAAAACAAATTTTTTAGAGAAATGTTTTTCTCCATAATACACATCTCCCTTGATAACTAGCACACAACAGGTTAAAAAACAATGACCATAGTATAAGTGAGGGCATGAGTTACAAATGGACCTTTGAAAAATGAAGAAGGCTTGCCATCTTGGCTAAACATAAAGAAGACTGAGGAGGGTGGTGATAGCAGTGCTGCTTAATGTCTGAATACTCATTTTATAATAGCATTGGGAATAGTTGTCAATAAACAGCTTTTTCGAATGATGTTGTTCTCTTTTCGGTATAAATTACCTTTATTTTCAAGGTAACTAATGTATGAAAGGTCCTGAAAAACAACTCCAAGAGGTTTCAGTGCATCATGTACATGTGTGCCTTGTGGTGTACCTGCAAAACATTGCATATTACATCACTGCCTTTTGCTCAACAAAACAAGATTCCTTTTGTTAAAAACAGTAGAGACATTTGTTTAGTGCCAAAACTGTCAATGTTGAAATTTGATTTTTAAAAAAGCCTGCAGACATATCAGTTGCTGTGATGGTAGATTGACATTGTTCATATTTGAATATAAGAGGGGATATTGCAGTTATGATGATTATATTGAAATCAAATAAAAATATATGACTAAAACGCAAATTTCACTTGACAAATCTTATTTCATTGGTATTTATTTCATAAATTGTTGTCACTTGTAGGTATTAGTGACATTTTCACTCGTCAAAATTTTATTAAAGATTGTTACTTACAGTGTACTGAGAATTTATTGTTTTGTTAAGAAAATGTAACAAAATAGAGGACTTATTATTTATTGTTGTGAATTTTATGATTTTGATTCAGACTTCCAGACACTGACTTCAGTTTGTGATGAGCAGTATATCAGGGTTTTGTTTTATCAATTTTGATTGTGATTTGCTTCACCTTTAACAAATAAGAGTAGGTTCTTTTGGCACTTTGTAGAAAAGAATGGGTTCCACACCTGCCCCCATGGGTTCATGAGCTGTCTGGGTGCAAGTTATTGTGAGAGCAATGTACTTACCTGATCACATTGAAGATAATACTTCCTAACTTTCCCCGCAATGTGAGCATGCTTTAAGGTTTTGCTGAAGTGAAAAAAATGATACACCAGGGTATAACAGTAATTACTGGGTGGGTAAAATGGGGAGTTTTTTCCCTTTGTCTATATACTATATAGACAGACGTTTTGTCTTTCTGGAAGGATTCAGTGGTAGCAAAGAAAGTTATCCTAATGTAATCAGATAAATATTATTATAAATACTATTATTATTATCAGAGAAACATAATTTACAAAAAATTTTCTATTTAAGATAACATGTGCTCATACCTTAATAAACATGTGCACCGTCTTTTTAATCAAATAATCAAAATTTATTTGAAAAATAAGCCATGAACCACATTTGTCTCAAGTCTGTCATTCCTTGTCGGAATGAAGCAGCTTCTAAAATCAGTTTAGAACATGGTGATTGTCTAGGAAATTACCAGTATATACACATCTTGCCCTGTTATCCTATGATTTTCCAAAAGTATTAGGGATATTATAATCACTTCCATCCATCCATCCATCCATCCATCACACCATCTCTGCAAGTTTTTGATGAACATTCATAAAATCTGTTGCATTAGTTCCCCTATAATAAAAGGTGGCGTGACAAGTGTCTTGTTTTGAGCTCTGATCCTCAGGGGCCTTGGAGAGGTATCAGAACGTTATAGTCAAAAAGTGCAATTACTGCCAATGTATATTTTTGGGTGAAATGAATATACCTGACAGTCATTGACACAATTTTTTCAGACATCAGTGATGAATACTGATTTGTATCCAACATTTAACCATGGTTATATCCAAACCATACCCCTCGAGACTTAGCCCCTGAGTCAGGACTTAGATCTGGGTCTATGTAGCTTGTTATTTGTAATCTGTAAACCAAACAACATAGACCCTGATCAGCTGGAACATTATGGAATGGCAGATCATGGTCTATTGTGTTTGCAGTTGGACCTGGCTTGAAAGTGAGTATATATGGTAGTACTCAGATTTCCAGTCATATGTTCATCGATGTATCCATTGATTTGTCTGTAAGTTGATACAGCCATTGTGATCCTCTATTCCACACAGTAACTTTTAGGCTAATAAAAATATATTTCCTATTTTTTTTTGTTTTTAAACATCATATATATAATGATTAGTATAGATAATGTACTAAGCACTTAAAGTACTTGTCTAAACCAGTTCAGTTAATGCACAAATCAATTTCTGAAATTTAAAAAAAATTTTTTTTAAACATTATATATATATATCTTATAATGATTAGTACATATACTGTACTAAGCACTTTAAGTACAGAGCTAAACCAGCTCAATTAAATGCAAAATCAATTTCGTGAATTTTTTTTCTTTTTTAAAATTTTTTTTTTTACGCCAGGGGAAAAGTTCTGGGTCGGCAGCAAAAAACAGGGACAGTCAGCCAACCGGAAACACATGTTTTTTTTCTTGGCCTTATGCAGTTTGAGATACATGTATCATATATCATCGCTATTGGGTACATTGAGTATGGTACAGAAGTATTTTGTGCTGTCTTCTAGGTCAAGGTTAAAAGAAGCATTTTCAGGTTGTTTTTTTTTCATTTCCTTGAGCTCTACAGCTGTTTAAGATGGAGGGTTGAATCTTGATACATTTATGAGTCTGTACTAGAAAATATGTCTGGTATTCAAGATTTTTGGGTTACATTTTCATGGCATAATCTGTTTTTAAGACCTGCAGTTGCAGGATTCTTGCTGATTTCTGATGAATGCCAAAAATGAAATTGAAGGCCAAAACATTAATGCAGGTATTTGCAGGCCTTATCTTTGTTTAGTTTATAAAATTACTCCACTGCTCCGGTGGTCTAAGTGGTTAGAGCGTCTGCCACAGATGTGAGATGTGATGGGTTCAAACCCCAGCAGAGTCATACCAAAGACTTATAAAAATGGTACTAGCAGCTGCCTCTCTTGGCGCTCAGCAGTAAGAAGTTAGTGTTAAGACTAGTTGGCCTGAAGTCAGGATAATGTGACTGGGTGGGACATGATGCTAAATGTCTGTGGCATGATGCCCTAGTGCTGGATATCACTATAAAAACTGCCACACTACAGACATCAAAGCAATATGACTGAAATTTTTTTTTTAAAGTGACGCTAACAATCCAAATCACGCACACACACATAAAATCACTCAGTACCTAATGCAGAACATATGAAGTTGTCCATTCATCTTACTATTCCTTATTTCATTTCCACACAGTTGCTTGAGTTCTCCACAGTGTACCATTACCAAGGTTTGTCAGTAGCTTGCATTTGAAACAGTGAAGAAACCTCTCAGTTTTGGGTTCCAAAGTTCAAAGGTCATTGTCACATGGCCATTTAATAACTAGAATTCTAACCCAGATACCAATCTTTGTTAGTGTCTTGCATTTGAATTCAGAAAGAAACCTTTTGATTTTGGAGTCAAAAGGACAAATCTCAAAGGTCATATTGACTTTAACAGTAAAAATGGTTTCTGTATGATATTTACTTAAATTTTACTCTTAATTTTTAGTTGTAGAAGAAACTGTTGATGGTCAATGCCATGGATCAAAGTACTGTCACATTGTTGTTTCCTTATTGGGCTGGACAGGGAACAGAAATTAACCAAACTTGTTTTACCATATAACATTAAAACACCTGATTGGGATTGACAGGGTACAGAAATTAACCATACTTGTTTAACAATGCAACATTAAAACACCTGATTGGGCATGACAGGAAACAGAAATTAACCAAACTTGTTTTGTAAGTGCAACATGAAAATGTCATAATACAAAAGATTGAAAGCATATGTTTGGCACAGAAGTAATAATGCACTATATCCAGTAGTCCTAGTCAATCCATATAATTTGTTATCTTTCCATATCTAGGATCTTGGAGAACATGGCATTGCACCAAGAAAGTTAGTGACAGCTGATTCATTTTCCTCGGAAGAGAGAAAAAGACGGAGAGTGGAAGAGGCTACAGCAGCTGTATCAGACACAGTCATACCTGGTGCACCTGCTGTATTGGATCTCATTATTCCAGAAAAGTAATATTTTTATGAATTGATGACATAGCCACTAGTTTCATTATTTTCTCAGTGATTTATTAGTGTCCTGTTTGACTGAGTCAGTGGAGCCCTATAGTAATAACTTAAGTCCAACAGTCGATCTGTCTTTTCAACCATCCCTCCACCAACAATTTGGTTTCTGCCAGATTACTGGGAATAACTGGATTTAGACAAAATTTGATATGCAACGTAATATTGATAAAACTTTGAAAGATTTCAGTTTACAGCTTTCTTTGTCACCATTTGGAGGAGTTACACCTATACCACTAACTTTCTTTTCCTCAGCATAACATTCCCAAAGATGTTGGACTTCAGCCAAGCAGACAAAGCCTTGTAGTGATCATTTTGGCCGGCTGTCGGGTAGTCCAACTTGACCATCAACTATTTGGTTTTCAGTATATTAACTTTACTAGGAATAGTTGGATTGCAATAAAATTTGGTATGCTGCTTTACATTGATGAGGTTTTAAACTAATTTGATTCCCTGTATTTCATGACATCAATTACAAGACATGATTACACATCCTTCTGACTGGTTTCTGCTGCATAGCTAGATGGATTTTAATTATTTATTTTGGAGTTTTATATTATTGAAACCTGAACAAGTTTCATTTCTGTTGTTCCACAACAGTATTTACTAAAGTTATGCCCACTGATTCAGTGGTGGCATTAAGTCATGCATCCACATCTAAGACTCACTTGCAATTCATTTAGATGCATTGTTTTACTTACTGAATATTCCAAATGCATCCATAATAGTAAATTTCCAGTTTGAGTGGATGCATGTCTTTGTGCCTGTTGACCTAAACTTATCTCAGTCTGACTGCACTTGAACGCAAATTTTCTTTGGTGCTTTGTAAAGAAAACTGAAAACCAGTCAGTCACCTCGAATGCCATATTGTTGTTGTTATTGGTGTCATGGGCTTAACGCTATTTTCCAGCACATGATAGGCTATACATGGCGGCCAATATAACTAGTGGAGGAAGAACCAGAAAAACCCTGGGATGATCCACCGACCCATGGAAAGCTACTAGCAAGTTTCTTACATACTCATAGGTGGACCCTGAGACAAGAACCTGTGCGGACAGAGATGAGATGGCAGTGATTGGTAAAGGCGAGTGCTTTAGACCACTCTCCCACCTGGGGCCCCCAAATTCTTTATTAGCTGTAAAGATAACAATCAGAAGCTCTATGGCAAAAGATTATTCATTATTCATCAATTCTTCAGTCAGCTGATTGAGATGTAGTGCATTGCAAACAGAAGGAAGAACCTTCATGTAAAGAACAGAAAAATCTAATTATTTTTTATTGAAAGGGCTATAGTAGAACTTCTAACTAAAACAGAATATACTCTCTCAGTTTGACCTCCAGCCCACTGAAAAAACACAAAAGTTCAGATTACTGTTCCAAAGGACCCAGAGAAGTTGGAAATGGTCCCACCCATTTTGCAGAAATAGATGTTAATAGGTCCAAAATTATTTTGAATTTCTTAGTGTCACCCGTTCTTGTTGCCCATCCTCTGGACTTGGTTTCAACAGCTTTACTTTTTTTGTTGGATTTCAGTTGAGTTTTAGATGCAATTTATGTTGATGGAATCTTAGATTAATTGTTTCCAGAATTCCACAACATCATATACAGATGTTATGCTCCCTTATTGCCTGTCATTTTGACTTTGGTTTCCATAGCTTAACTTCATGAAGTTTTGATGGATTTCAGTGAAATTTAGTTTTCAGCTTTATGTTGGTCAGACCAGTGTTCCAGAACATCATTTGTTAGAAGTTATGCCTCCTGAATTATGGTCCTACTGACTGGGTTTTAAAGCATAACCTGATTCATTTTTGTTGAATTTGAACCAAATTTAGTTTTGGGGGTTTATATCAATGAAACCTTAAGTACGATCAATTTCCATTATTCCATGACATCATTTACAGAAGTTATGACTCCACATTTCCTGTCCTTTCTATGGCTTTCAAAGAATAGCTGCACCAAAGTTTGTTGGATTTCAACCAGAATTTGTATGGCACTTTTTATTGATGACATCTGCAATGAGTTTAATTACAGTATGGTTTTGTTATTGTAGTTATACTGCCTCATTGGCAAACCTCCTAAATTTGGTTTCTGCAGTATTTACCAGGATTGTAGGATTGCAGCCAGGTTTGGCACATGTCTTTATACAGATAAGGCCATGAATGAGTTTATTTTGAGCACTCCAAAAATTATTGTTAAGAAGAGTTATGATCTCTGATTTCCTATTCTTTGGTTTCTGCACCATTTATTGGAAATGTTGGATTTAAACTAGATTTATCATGCACTTTCATATGAATGCAATCTTGAATGACCTGGATTTTTAACATACCACAGTACACTTAACTTTCCAGCATAAGTTCCTCTGTTTAAAGTCTATCAAATTTTAGTGAGTAGGGACATTTGTGATCCACCCATGACCATTAGGTCTGGTTGGCCTGTAATTAGACAACTATTTTGAACATTCTTTATGTGACTGTTGCATATAATTTTCTTAAACAATACTAGTTTTGAAAGAGGCAGTTTTTTAGGCCCATGTAGGCAATTTCTATAAAGTCACAAGATCCTGTAATCTCATAATAGGAGCCAGTCATATCACAAATTAGCTTTCCAGCATGAAAGGGTAGGAGAGCTGATCCCTACCATTGTATTGGTTGTTTTTCTTATTGTCTTGTATTGGTTGTTTTTGGTGTTGCATTGTTTAGCTTGTTGTAGTTGTTGACATTAATATCGTTATTTGTGTTAAACTTTGCATTATGATTGATATTTCATACAATTTCACAATGATTGTTGATGTAACTCTATGTACTTGCAATCCTTAGATGTACTAGACCAGTGTACACAGCAATCCTTAGATGTACTAGACCAGTGTACACAGCATAGGCTCCTGTGACCAACTTAACAAAGCTCCTTGTCCATACTTTCTATACTGTTGACTTAATATATTTTTCCTTTTGAGGACTTGCAATGCTACTGCACCAAAGGTTGGCATTTTTACTCAAGTTTCATACTCCATTGGCTGAAAAGACTTGTAAGTGCATTGTAAGCTGTAGATTCCCATCATACTGTTACTTCATAGATGTGATAACACTCTGATCATTAAGGAGATTCTAAAATTAGGCCACAAATAGCTTTTATATATATATATATATATATATATATATATATATATATATATATATATATATATATATATATATATATATATATATTCACTTACAAGTCATGTGTAACAGTAAACTGCATAGACCCAGATCTTCTGTCACATAATGTGCATGTAGATTGTGGACTAGGCAGTTTGTTAGGAGTAGTCAATAGAGCAAACAGAATAGACTATGATAAGCTGGCACAGTATCCAATGGCTGATCAGGGTCTGTGTTGTTTGCAGTTGGAACAGATGTATAAGCAGCATTAGCTAGTAATAATAGATCTTATTATTTTGGAAAATCTGGAAATTAAGAAATAATTTAACCAGAGTTAAATTTTGTTTGCAGGATCAGTATAGGAGTAACGCTACTAAGAAAAATGGGTTGGAAGGAGGGTCAGGGCATTGGACCCAGGCTGAGTAGGAAGAAACTGAAGCAGCAAAGTAAGTATCTACAGGGTCAGATAAATTTCAAAATGTGCACATTTTGCTACCCATTGACTACTAGTAAAATAACCTAGTAGGCCAAAGAAAGAATCTGTTATGAATCATTAATACTTTTTCTCCCGTATGAAATATATTTATATTTACTATATTATTTCAAACAGATTTTGAACAATTATATCTTATAGTAGCTCAGTGGGATGACTGAATTCATTGTATGGTAAATATTTGTAATTGCTTTCAGATTGGTTTACTAGTATCCAATACATTCTTTTTAATTTCCAGTTTTTGCTCTTTTTGTCTACTGAGTAAGAAAAAAAAAAAAGCATATTAAATGTTCATTTTTTTAGAAGTCAGTGATATTAGTAAAGAAAGAAATTCATTTATAGCCAAATACTTTATATGGGATAATGTCAGAAAACAGTTGGTTTAAACCTGCTTGCAATTGTTGTGATAGAGAACCAGACTGTCAAGTTTATTAATAGATTTGACATTAACAAGACTACTGTAGCTTTCTCTTTTCATATTTGGAGCTACGTTTTTGTGTACATTTATTTCCTTAGTGAAATATGCAGAGCAGCAGTGAAATAAACATTGCCATAGCCAGTTGTGTATGACAAAAGCGGTTAATTACACTTACCAGAGATGTTCCCAGATAGAATCACATTTTCTGTTAGTTAATAATAGAACAGTATGTCAGTAAAATCTGTATGTCATACTTTTGTTCACCTAGCAAAGTTTATGCAATGGTGCCGTATCTCTTGTGCATGATCCATTATATTTAAATTTGGCTGCTCATTCATCAGCAACATTTAGTGTTTGAAATGTTTCAGTAACTACAGTTACAGTTATAACCAGATTTCACACAAAATATCCTGGCATTAAAACTTTATGAATCTACACAAATTATGCCAATCTGTTATCAACTATTCCTAAATTTAAAATAGAGATCTTTCAAAGAAAAAAAAATGTAAAAATTACTGAAACAAATTTTGATCAAAATTTGACAGAGGATCAGGGCTTTTATGTGAATAGATAAAACTTTCTTTGACTTCTCAAAATCTAATTGACTAATTTAGATCAGATTTGAAAGGGAGGATTCATGATTGTATCCACATAATGTTGATAGGTCATCCAAAAGTGCTTGTAATAGTTGTCTAACAGCTGTGTATTGTTTCATAAGTGTATATAGTTATAACTGATAGGTGCCAACTCTATTATAAATGCTTGCACATGCCATCTTTAAACAATGCTCTTTTCTTTTCAGAAGCTGGTATGAAAGTTTATGGTTGTGATTTACGACAGCCATCAAGTGACGATGAGGTAAACTGATTCTGCTAGTAGATAACTTAAACACTAACAGTGTGACAATGCAATGTGTAACAAATATGTTATATTGTAATATAATTATCCCAGTGCTTTAGTATCAGAGTATGGTGATACCCTCATGTCTGTCCATGTGTCTGTATGCATGTTGGTTACCAACCTTCTCCTAAACAGCTGGGATGAAAATTCATATAAGTTTGTTATCTTGTACCTGTAGTAATCATGGACAAGAGAGGGGGCAACATTTTTCATGGCTTAGTTCTCAGATGTCCTTGGGAGATGGTCACAGGTAAAAAAAATAAAAAAATCATTTTAATCCCAACTATGTGCAGTCATAACTGGAGATACACAAATATATAACAGCAATTTGGTTATGATCCCAGGGTCACTGCTCCATCTCTGTGGTATGAGTGAGTAATATGTAACAAAAAGTGAGGATTTGCAATGGCATGCCATCCAAGTATTTATTTCATATTATCACAGTCTTACAAAGAATCATGCTTAGTATAATTTATAAGCTCATTTGAAAAAACACAATTTACCAGGCTTTTACCAACGACTTGTATAAAGAAATGTTTGGTAGACTATACATGTAAATAAACACTTTGCCTTTTTCATGTTAAAGAATTTGTTATTCTTGACAAGAATTAGGTCTGTATTTTCCATGGTCATCTGAAAGAGTGCAGCCTTTTTAGAAACCAAACTATTAAATAATGGTTTGAAGGCATATAATTTTATGCAGGTACATCAGCATAACATCTCTTTTCTTTCAGTGTTGATTTATTACCATCAGGATAAAACTTGTCAGTTCTGAGCAGAATTCAAGATGTTTTTATTTGCATCAACCACAAATAAGATTTAGCTTTATATCCATAGTATAGAGATCTGATTAATTTTGGCAAATAGTTGTTTGTAGTGAAACTGATCCATTACTCTGTCTGTTTTTAATAGCATGACTTACGTTGGTATCATATCATGTATACAACCTCAAAAATACATTACCCTAGCAGTTGTTGCCAACTTTAAAGCCCAGATCTGCAGACAACAGCAAAATCTCCTACAGTTTTAATCATCAAACATTATGAATTTATTGAAACTGAGTCATCAGTTGAAAATTTTAATCACCTGTAGTGACTTGGATGATCACTGTCAAACATAGTGAATGTACTGTGGGATATTTATACCAGTTCTCTGTCTCAGAACACATTCCTAATGAGCAAAAATGCTGATACAGGGAACTAAAAGACCAAGAGTACACGAATGTCATATGAAAGATAATAATTTTTTTCCATATGTATTCACATTAAAACAGTTTTTTCCCCCTTTACTAGGAAGAGATGGATGATGAACAGTTTCTTGAAAAAGTGACCTTTGCACCAAGAGATTCTATTGCCATGACAGTTGTTGCCAAGGACAGCTTGCATGGACTTGGTTACCATGGAATTGACCCTAGGAGTGCTCTCCCTTCTTCTCACATCAATCTTTTTGAGGCACCACCAATCAAGGGGACTGGCAGGAAAGGGATTAGAGGGCAGGTGAATTAAATACATTGGTATATTAAGTTTTAGCTCATCTGGCCAAATGCACTTTACATACACTACATACATTTCTGTTATCCATTATGTGTCAATCAACATTTCTTTTTTTCAGTATCTTTTTCAAACCACTTGACCAAGTAGAATAAATATGGTAGCAGTATCTTCTAAAAAAATATATGAAACTTAATGTGGAAAATGACTCAGCTTATAGATGTATATTTGTGGTAATAATAGATGGTTCTGCAGGAATTTTGACAGGGGTTGGATTTCAGCTGGTAGTTTATAAAGAGGGATTTTCCTTTGGGAGATGTGTGTGTGAGAGCAGTTTTTATATGAGTTTAGGATCTTTGATTAGATGCCTTACAGTAACTTTCAAAAGATAAATGTGATAAATAACTTGTGTTGAAAAAAGATACAAAACTTAGTTGTTTATCTTTACTATCAGAACAGCAGCAGCAATCTCTTGTTTTGACACTGGTATTATATCTCATGCATTAGAACTGTATGTAATATCTTAGATATTATGACAGAATATTGAAAATGAGATTTCCACTTTTAATAATTAAATTATCCTTTAAATCTTTTCAGGGCAAATTTGTAAAATATCAGTAAGTGCTTGATTTTGGTTTTTGATCAAGAAATTGAGCACTTAAATGATCAGCATATGCTATTTAATATCAGTAAAGGTTGCAGGTTTGTTAGGCCCTATGGCAAATCAATCTGTGTGATTTTTATGTGCTTAGTTTTAATCGGGGATTTGTTAATATGGCACAGATTTGCAGAATTTTGCATACTGGAGAAACTGTAGATGTATGAAATTATTTCTCCTTTGTCTTAATTAAAAAACAAATCAGCTTAACTTTACTATTTGGCACTCTTATGTTCTCTATAGAAAATAAGATACAAATGTTATTTAAGTGCAA
Organism: Megalonaias nervosa; assembly: GCA_016617855.1. Taxonomy (NCBI): domain Eukaryota; kingdom Metazoa; phylum Mollusca; class Bivalvia; order Unionida; family Unionidae; genus Megalonaias; species Megalonaias nervosa. The sequence goes on along the minus strand of JAECUM010030555.1, from coordinate 30,622 downwards.
AATTTTGTTAGGATTACTTAAAGATTTAAGTAATTGATTTGATTCACAACTTTCTGAATCATCTTTATATAGTACTTATTGTTGTAATCTATGTATGTATGTATGTATGTATGTATGTATGTATGTATGTATGTGCATCGTTATCTTTCCTTTTATAACCATTGTACTAGCATCCAGATTTATGTTATATTTTTTGTTACTGACGAGGAGACAATGTTTTCTACTGAATCTTGAAAATCATATACTTGTTATTGCATTTGACAAAGTTTCTGAAAATAAACATTGTTTTAAAGAAATCATTTTAACAACCTTTGTATGGTACACATGGAGGCATGAATAATTAAGTAGCCTTAAAAGAGTAGGAAACTGTAATATTAACCATAGTTGGTTGACTGCAAATTTGACACAATGATATTAACCATAGTTGATTGACTAATAATTGGACACAAATTATATTAACCATAGACAGTTGACTGTAAATTGAACACAGATGATATGAACCATTGTTGGTTGACTATTAATATGTCACAAATGATATGAACCATAGTTGATTGACTACAAATTGGACACAAATGATATGAACCATAGTTGATTGACTGCAAATTGAACACAAATGATATTAACCATAGTTGATTGACTACCAATTGGACACAAATGATATGAACCATAGTTGATTGACTACTAATTGGACACAAATGATATAAACCATAGTTGATTGAGTACTAATTGGACACAAATGACATTAACCATAGTTGATTGACTACTGATTGGACACAAATGACATTAACCATAGTTGATTGACTACTAATTGGACACAAATGACATTAACCATAGTTGATTGACTACTAATTGGACACAAATGACATTAACCATAGTTGATTGACTACTAATTGGACACAAATGACATTAACCATAGTTGATTGACTACTAATTGGACACAAATGACATTAACCATAGTTGATTGACTACTAATTGGACACAAATGACATTAACCATAGTTGATTGACTACTAATTGGACACAAATGACATTAACCATAGTTGATTGACTACTAATTGGACACACATGATATTAACCATAGTTGATTGACTACAAATTGGACACAAATGATATAACCATAGTTGATTGACTACAAATTGGACACAGATGATATGAACCATAGTTGATTGACTACAAATTGGACACAAATGATATTAACCAGTTAGTTGACTACTAATTGGACACAAATGATATTAACCATAGTTGGTTGACTACAAATTGGACACAAATGATATTAACCATAGTTAGTTGACTACTGATTGGACACAAATGATATTAACCATAGTTAGTTGACTACTAACTGACACAAATGACAAATTAGAGGATCAGACTCAACTCTTTAAAGGCAAAAAGGCAAATATGTCTAATTAATACATCACAGAACTGTTTGACCAAGGTAAAAAGGATAACATCTGTTCATTCAAATGTGCATAAATTTCATCATCTTCGAGTTGGCATTTACAATGTATAATTCACATACAATGGAACCTTTATCAGCAGACACCTTCATAATATGTACTTGTTCTGAAGGGACATCATGTATAAAGCCCTTTTCCCAATTTCACTTGCATTAAGTGAATAAGTGAAAGAAAAAAAACCTAATTAATGAATTAATGAATATGGTGTATAGTGCCTCAAATCAATACATTGTAATAGACAGAAATAAGTTACAGACAGACATTTAAGAAATAAAGCAATGAATGCATGAATGAAAGAATGTTTCTTAAGACAGTTCCTTTAATGAACCTTCTGGGATAGGCAAATAAGATATGTAGCCAGTGAGTGAAGGAGCTGACATTGTGAACAGTGTGTAAAATAATTCATCACTCAGAAATTTAAATCTAGGCAAATAAACACTTAACTAAAAGATTGATCTAGTAAAGTGAATGAATGAGTATTGTATTCTTCTCAGGCATTTGGAGTGGGGGCTATGGAAGAAGACGATGAGGATATTTATGCTGTAGATAGTCTTTCTAACTATGATATAACCATGACCAATGAAGAAGAGAATCAGACATTTGGCTGGACAGCCCCAAAGGGAGCAATGAAAGGTAGATTATTTGGACAGCCACAAAGGGATCAATGAAAGGTAGACTATTTGGACAGCCACAAAGGGAGCAATGAAAGGTTTAGTATTTGGACAGCCCCAAAGGGACCAATGAAAGGGAAAGAATTTAGACAGCCTTGAAAGACTCCTAGTGATATATTGTTGGTTCAAAATCAGCCTTTTGCTGATCAGCATAAAAAGTAACTGACACAGTGGTCATGTTGATAATTTTATTGTGGTTACTTATCCTGAATTGAAAGTTGCATTAACATTGCCTTCTCATTAAAAAACTTTATAATGATAAATAACTGGTACTAAATGAATATGGTGCTGAGCTGACCTCCAGTATTGTCATGTAGACTGACATGTTTACACTGAAAGACCTTCAGTATGGTCATATAGACATGGGGTTCACACTAAAAGACTTTTTATGGTGACATGTTTTTATTTTACTGAAACAATTTTCACAAAATATAGTTGACATTAAATAAAGATGATGCCAATCTGACCTCTCAAAATTGTTTTTTTTTTAATCAACTGATTATGTAATGAGAGGAAGAGATACGACTGTTGCTATGCCTATATGTCCATCAGCCCATAAACATCCATAAATATATTAGTTTCCAGTGCTTAACTCTGAATCCATTACTGAACATTTTGTATATATGCGAAGCAAGTTGCATAAATATGCATTTTGATTCTTTGACTTTTTTTACATTCAGTACTTTTTGTTTTACTATGGAAACAAAGTGTAGCATAACTAGTATATAAACTGAGTGTTGCATTATACAAGTTTTCTTGATTTTTTTTTATGGGTAAGCTAGACCACAGATTTATAGTCACAGCTGCGACCTCCCCCCCACTGCTTTATGCCTTGGGAAATCATCTCCCCATTTGTTTGCTGAAATTGCCATGGTATTCATGGAATGAGAAATATAAGTAATCATTTTGGTTCCTCCATCAAGAATTTGTTGCCAGAGAATTTGGGGAAGGGGGGGCCCATGCATGTGGCTCACACAAAGAGGCAATACCACTTTCTTTAAATGGGACTGCAGCCTCTCCATGGAGTGTGCTTTGAAAGCATCAGATAGCACTACCACCTTTTGTTCACACTGACTAATTACAGTATTAACTTTGTTTGTGTAAAAATATGCATGAAAAGATGTCAGCATCTTCTTTGATTTGGATCTCCACATTTATACTAAGTGTTAGCAGTAAGTAACTTACCTAATCAATATAATTACTGCAGTAGGTATTAAGCTTCGAAATGCGTGAAAGTGAATAACAGCATCATCTTTTAGATAGATGTATACATCATTGCTCAGTATTTAATTTTGGGGTTTTTGTTGATTTTTCCTCTAAATGACAAATGTATGAAATTAAGTTCCCACAAATATACATTTTATTAACCAAATCACAATCTTTGATACTTATAAATTTGAAATGCTTCACAGTACCAGCTGGAAATGGTCAAATGAATTTCATCTCATTTGGAGTAACTCAGCATTTGATGGTAATATAGTATGTATTGGTTTATATTTCATTGTTATAAGGTTATGTTGTAATATCTTGGTATGTTTCCTGTCTGTAGATATCTTTCATAACTACTAGTAGTGGTATGTTATTTTTGGGCAGGTTTGACACAGATATGATAAAATTAAATGCTTAAAGTAGAATTTCTAGATGATGTATTTCTTTACAGGAAATGTTGATGTCCCAGTTGGATACATTGGAAAAGTTTTGCAAGGATTTCAGATATCTTCCAAACCATATATTCAAAAGAAAACATTTCCTCCATCTCCACTACCACCAGAATTCAAACCAGTTCATGCCTTTAGGAAACCTTCTGAATATGAAGCTGGTCATGGTGATGAAGAGGAAAAAGCAACAAAAAAGAAAGACCTGAATGCTGTGGCCAGAGGGATTGAATTGGGAGAAACTCCAATCATAGGTACATGGACTGGTTTGTAAATTTAATATGGGAAAAACTCCAGATATGGGTACATGGAGTGGCTTGTAAATCTAGTTTTGTTGAAATTCCATTTGTAGGTACATGGACTGGTTTTGTAAATGTAGTTTTTGGTTATACAGTAGAATCTTCTTACTGTATATACTTGCATATGAGATGGATACACAGACCCCTCACGATTTTGGCATGAATTTCATGACTCGAGATAGCGATTTACGGATTCACACCACATGCAAAAAATCACGAATTCCCAAATTCTCAATATGCTTAAATCATGAATAAAATAAATTTTATCAAGTTAAGTGCAAGTCAGAATAGCAGCAGTGGTCACTTATACCCATAACGGCCTTGTATTACTAGTCACGATGTTAGCACAACTAGATTCAGTTATTACAGTTTGCCCTGTAGCAAGCATTGTAAAGTATATAATCTATATTTAGAACAGAACTTTTATAAATACTTGTAAAGGAAACTGGGGCCCAGCTGATGTTTTTTTAAGTGGCACATATACATACTCATAGCAACAAATTTTTTTAAACAAACAAACACCAAATGAAGACAGCTTTTTTGAGTATAGGAATTTTTCAGATATTGAAAGATTAGCATGTATCGTAAATTTGCTTGAGTTCATATTTTTCCACACATGCACTGACACCACTAATTGTTAATCGTTTGATGTTTCATCTTATGGATTAATACCATTTCTTAATTAAGCTACACAACAGTTAAAATGTTTTCACCTCCATGGAAAAAGATATTTATTCCACAAAAAGTGAAATATAGATTGAAGTACACCAAAAATTGGCTTTGCATTCAGCTGTCAAACATCGATGTACATTATGCTTTTCATACAGTAGTATGCCTCGAATTTTAGAATTGGGAATGTGCACTGAGGCTCATATCATTGCTTACAATTTACCTGTCATACATGTACTATATAATAATATTATTATATAGTACATGTATGACAGATAAATTGTAAGCAACGATACAAAACCCTATGGGCATGTGGAAGAACGATGTGAAAAAGCACACAGCTTGCAAAAAGCATGTAGATATTGGAAAAATGAAGAGCACCAAGCAGATTTCAGCTCAGGAGTACTTTAAGCCACCTATATTCAAGTCCTGCAAGCTACCAATGCTGAAGCATTGTTTGTGAGTTTTCTTGTTGAACATAACCTGCCTTTCTCAGTTGGAGAACAGCAACAGTGACAATGAAAGAGTATTTCCCATTGTAAGGAAAAATAAGACAAACTTTAGTGCATCCTTAGGTGCTGAAAATAATTTTAGTCACCAAGATTAAACAGATGGCAAGAAGCCTGAACTGTTTTAAAACAAATTTACCATATCCCAGTTGAGGAAGTTCAAGTCTTCCACAGCATCATATCATGACAAATAGCTTGAAGTTTGTGTATATCAGTAAATTATCTGCAAATAAATTTGTACTTGTAATCAGTGTAAATAATATGTTTTATTTTTATTTTGGGATTTTCATATAATGCAGTACTGACCATCAAAGTGGATGGAGCTAGTGTCATGGTATAATTTTTCACTAATTGTGTTCAAAATTCACTAATTTTTATCTCTCTTTTCACTAATTGCTAGTCTGGAAGGTTGGCAGCTCTGGATACAGCTGCAAAATGGCAGATCTAGGTCTATGTAGTTTGTTAGACCTAATCTGTAGAACAAACGAAATAGACCAGGGTTGGCCAGTGCATTATGTAAAGGCAGATCAGGGACTGTGTTGATTACGGGTGGCCCCGACTTATACATGAATGCACATGGGACCTCAGATGTGATTAGTTACAACATCCAAGTGTGTCTGAACTGGCATATAAGACTTGGCTGAACATTTTTGTTTATATTAAAACTCATTGTTTCTGTCACAACCAGGCTACAGTGGTATGAATAATATGGCAGCCATGTGTGCATTAAGATTTTTGAGTCCCTAGTCGGCTTAAACTGATGTTCTAAACAGATATAATAACTCCGGACACAATACATATAAAATTTTATAAACAAATAAAACATAAGGAGTCTAAATATATTAAGCAGAAGTTCTCAATCTCTACCCAATAATATTTCATAGTATTTGACCTAGTTGGTCGAATTCCTATTTAACATACTAACTCATCATACAAAAGTCTATGAGTCATTTGTGAAAGTCAATCTTTCTTGGGCCATTCTTGTACTCTTCTGCTTTCTCCTTTCTTTTAACTTCTCTTTCCTTCCTTCCCACTTCTATTCATTTCTTCTCATTGCCATCCTTTCTTCACTCTTCTCTCTCTGAGCCACTCTTGTGCTGGCACCCTGAAAGCTTCCTGTAGGAATAAGATGTAACCTCTTACACCCCTGCCCTACCTTCAGGTTATCAACCCACTTGTCTCACAGAGTTTCCATCAGATTAATGGGCAACCAACCTTACAAAGCCCAATATACAACTACAAATCTCCTTACATAACTTACACAGTTTTATGCCACTACATAAGAATAATTTCAACTTTTACAAATATGGTAACATACCATCTAAATGTTGATATATTTGTATACCGTAATCTATGACATAATATAGTAATTATTCATTCATACTGCTTGCACCACAGATTACTTGTAGTGACTTTCCTTTGTATCCACTTCCACCCACCATGATTCCCTGTACCTAGAACAAGGTGGTAACATATCTATCTCTCTCCAAATTCTTTAGCGCACTGCTGAATTGAATGAAGTCTCCTATGAATGCTCAAGTTTCCTGCTTAAATTGTAGACTTTGCCCCCACCCCCATTCATTGTTAGCTCTCTAGTTTTCTTTATATGATTGGTTTGCTCAAAATCCTTTGAATTTACTGTTGGTGTGCCAAAGTTCCCAACACTGGATGTATAAGAACCACCACTTCGCCTTGGGCATCAACTAAGCTAAGAACAAATGATTCTGTCTCACTGAAGTATTATTGCAGTCCAAGATTTCAAAAGAAGGGATTCGTAATTGGCCTAATAGATTAAGATCAGTATGAAATTTATCTGGATACAAAATTCTCGTTTGTTACAGTCTCTAACTACCAATCTCTTGAATTTGTCAATTTTGTCCTTTGGAGGTTCAAGTTATCAAGATTCCATTGTAAGCTTTTGCTGCTTCAATTGTTAAAATATCAGTCATCAACTTTATGCTTATAGTAAGGAGGATGACTAATAAAACCCCTGAATTGTTTCCAAACTCTGAATAGAATTAAAAAAATATATTAGTTTGAAAAGTTATTGTTATAGAGATTTTGTATTACTTATCTGACAAAAATGGATGCACCAATTTCTTCTTCAAATACATTACATGAATGTAATACATTGGGATTCCTTCTGCTATCTCACAAATCCAGCCCATCCAAGCAAACAAATAAGTTAGACATATCTTTTGGTTTTATTGATCAATTAAAGTGCTAACATGTCATCTCTTCACCTAAATCAAAATGAGCTGAGAGTCATGTCCCATTGAATAGAGGGATTGGCACCAAATTCTATCACTGATCACTTCCACTCGTGGCAAGTCAGCGTGCATGCTTAAGAGGTATTGCAAGTACTTTCCATGTTTTGCCTTTTTTCAAGTTTGGGTGATCCAAGGAGTTTTCTCATCACAAGGGAAGTATACTTCATCTTTCAATTCACTGAATTTTACTCTCTGTCTTCATCATAGATTAATGTTTTTCATTGCAGTTGTCTATTTCATCATATGATAAGTTAATCTTAATTTTGTCAGTTTCATTTCTTAGTATCAGCTTCACTGCAGGCTGAGTTCAACACTTGACTGATTTTGCCTGTACATGTGATTGTTTTAAAAAAATTATTGGTACCGTATGCTCTCGCTTATAAGTTGAATCATCAGACTGCAAACAACAAAGATCCTGATGTCCCTTAGCATAGTGCACCTGCAGATCAGTATATATGTTGTTTGCTCTACTGATCACCCCTATCTAAACTGCACAGAGCAGGATCTGCTGGCCCATTATGCAACGGTAGATCTGGGTCTGTGCAGTTTGGAGTTGGACTTGTCTTATAAGTGAGTACATATGGTAACAATGGGCAGGATTAGATGTGGGGCATTTAAAAGGTGTTATCTCTCTGATTGTAATTAACACTCATGCATTACCTGTATATGATGACTGCTTTAAATGTATGGGTGGCAGTTAGACCATGCATGTAAAATTTTCACTATTGGTCAGAGAACAAATGAGGGATGGTTTTGTCCAAGGAACTGGCCAGCGAGAGGAAGAGAAAGCAGTTCACAAAGGATGCAGATGCTGTCAGTCTTGGTGTTAGCACTCCCTCATTAGTGAACTTTAACATTGCAGTAACTTAAGACCAAAGAAGTCTCAGATGAAGAAAAAGGCTCTGCATTCTTTGCCATGCGATGGCAGCATAATTGTTACCTACTCTGCCATAACTCTCTTCTAATCATTGTGGCACTGAGCAAACTTAAGTCAATGCTGACATGATAAAGTGGACCCATATGGCCTGGAGAACCACACACTTCAAGTCCACCCCAGTCCTGGTTATTATGATTTCTCCTTTGTGATGCTGTACCAGGCCTCAGGACCTGACATCAACCAGTTTCATGCTACGTCCACTCCAGTTCTGGTATCATCTCTGGGTTTGGTGAGCTGTTTTCCTGACAGGCTCAGTCTCAGACCCAAGATGTAAATGGTGTCTGACACTTGGTCATGCCATTTCCATGCCTGGCTTTGTCAGACACACAGTACAATCAGCATCAGATTGGATAATTGGGCCTGTCCTGATATCAAGCGCCAGATGTCTGAAGGAAAATGGACCAGTATCACACCATTCCCTCTCTGTTCCCAGATCATTTTGATCCCCACACAGTATCAATTAAGCTTCTTTGTTGTGCCACACCTTGCATATCAAAGACATTTAGTTTCAATCCTCTTCTCTGCTCAGTCCAATTTAAATCCAGGGGAGACTCACCCATCAATGCATCCACGGAAAATGTTATGTCATCTTCCTGCTTCATCAACAACCACCTCTTAACCAAGAAAGTCCAAGAAATAGAATTAACACATCTGTTGAAATATTAACCAATAAAATCTAGTTATCCTTTACATAGTTACCAGTTGCTGACATCTTGCGTTGCTTTGAGAGGCAATTTCAAGACTAGTGTCAGCAGGCCATTCTTCTCATAATGATGCCTCCAGTGTAACTTTAATCTGGCCTTCTACACAATTTAAAAGCTCTTTCATTTGAAAAACTGTCTTCATTGAATCCTTCTTTCCAGTGAAGTGGTACCTGAAACAAACTGAGCCAACAAGAAGGAATTAACCTTAGAGCATATGAGTAAGAAACTCATATTGGCTCAAGAGATTATGGTGGTGGCTACCAACAAAGCATTAAAGTGACACTGTTCTCAGGCTGATATTAATCATGATGTGGAATGGAGAACTGATATGGCATTCTCTGGTTTCTATATGAGAGACCTTTCATGCCATTGGGCTTAATTTGACCAGGTGGTATCAATTGGCAACTCAACAGCCTGCATTTTCAGGTCACTCAGTACCGTTGTAACAATGCAGGTTACTCTGCATTTGCTGTATTTGTGAGAAAGAAATTTTGTTCCTTAAGACCACATTTCATTCATCAGTCTGTGCTAAGCCTTGTCTGTATCTCACATGAAACTCAGACTGGCTTCCCATGGTCAGCTCAGGGGTAAGGGGATGTAACTCCCTCAGTCTGTCACGTATTCTCCAAACATATTGTGATGTGTAACATATTGAAGAAGAAACCAGTTTTGGAGTAACATGCTTCTTTGATAATACTTACTCACTCATACCTGCACTCCCTCTGAAGCCATTCCTAGGAAGAATGTGCACTTCCATTCCAGTAGTACCTGACAAGTAATGAGATTTGGTGATGATCTCACTTTCAAGGGTTCAAACACTCACATTTGACATGCAGTTTGATAAGCAAGATGAACTATGAGCATTTTTATTGCTAAAACAAGCCAAAAGATGTTAATGTACTTTTTGAGGGAAGGTTGCATTTGCAGGGTAGTGAAAGGATTCCTAACTTACTGGAGGCACAGTGGCTCAGTGGTTAGCATGCTGATATCATGATGAAAAGGATGTGAGTTTTAATCTTGCCATCAGATAAGCTTGGATCAGCTTCTGTGGTGTGTCCTTGGGCAAGGCACTTTACTCCAATTGCCTTGGCACTAAGAAACCTACTTGTTTTGCAGTGCCATAAAACACCAAATCAGCCAATCAAATCAATCCTAACATATTATGATCCTGTAAATATTATCAAATATACAGACTTTACAAATTTAAGACCTGACAGTATTTTGGGGTAAATTTTAAACTTTAATATTCAATCATATATTTATCATCTGTGTCAATATATTACAGTAGAGCAAGGTTCTTAAAAGTTAAATGTGTCAGATTTTCTGTCATTTGTCTTCTAATAATCTTTTCCTGTCTTTTTAATCCTGCCAGCAGTACTTTTAACATTCTGTGGCACAGATCCTTAGATCAAAGGACTTGCAGTCAAATGTAAAATGTAAATGTATTTGTAAATAATAAAAGTATTGTTGTTCAGAATATTCCTCTTCCCTATTGTAAGCTGTATCCTAAAATCTGTCCTACTCCAATCAATCACAGCTACGCAAATATCTGTCATCTGATTGGTTGAGTTTTTGGATTAAAGGACTTGCCTACATGTAAACAACCCATCAGTAACTTAATTTTGAAAATCTTCATATTAGCTAAGAAAAGTTATTCGTTTTTGGTACCTTACTGGCCCCACCAAATAAATTACATAACTGATTGACTGCTACCTTGCCCCAATCAAGACCCACAAAGGAGAACCTTGCCCCAATCAAGACCCACAAAGGAGAATCATTCTGTCATTCCCCATGGGAGACCCACAAAGGGGATTCATACTGTCATTTCAAAAGGTAGAGGAAGAAATGGGATTCATGCTATCATTCCCCTTGAGAGACCCACACAGGGGATTCATGCTATCATTCCCCATAGGAGACCCACAAAGGACATTCATGCTATCATTCCCCTAGAGAGACCCACAAAGGGGATTCATGCTATAATTCCCCTTGGGAGACCCACAAAGGGGATTGATGCTATCATTCCCCATGGAAACCCATAAAGGGGATTGATGTTATCATTCACCATAGGAGACCCACAAAGGGAATTCATGTTATCATATCCCATGGGAAACCCACACAGGGGATTCATGCTATCATTCCCCATGAGAGACACACATAGGGGATTCATGTATCAGTCCCATGGGAAACCCACACAGGGGATTCATGTATCATTCCCCATAGAAAACCCACAAAGGGAATGCATGCTATCATTCCCCATGGGAAACACACACAGGGGATTCATGTATCATTCCCCATGAGAGACCCATAAAAGGGATTCATGTATCATTCCCCATGGAAGACCCACAAAGGGGATTCATGCTATCATTCCCCTTGAGAGACCCACAGAGGGGATTCATGTATCATTCCCCTTGGGAGACCTGCAGAGCGGATTCATGCTATCATTTCCCTTGGGAGATCCACAGAGGGGATTCATGCAATTGAGAGGAACTATTAGCAGAAACAGAACTATGGAAGGGTTCCAGTTTTATTCAGAACTTACATAATTGACTTAATAATAAGAAAAACAATGGTTGTTAGTGTTATTGTTGTCGTTGCAGCACAAACTTATGTACCTTCTATCTTCCTGTAACTGTGGTTACCAAATTATCTTTAATATAATTGATGCCTTAGGCTATTTATCTTTTTTTGTATTCTACTTTATATTATTCAGATTTGATTAAACAGTTTTGTCTAATCTTTCAAAGTTGATAATTTGCCATGTTTGTATAAGTTGACAGGTAATAAATTGTGTTTTTAGAACACAGTATTTTCACATCTTTAAATTTACATGAATACATGAAACTCATGCTTGTGAAATTCTTCTGATTATCAATACTTTATAGTCTTTATCTATTCAGTTCCACAATTTCTTTCTTTATAATTAGAAAAGTTGCAGAATTTTGGGTTCTAGATATGTTGGAATGCTACTTGCAGCTTAGAAAAAAGAAAAACTAGAAGATTTATTGGGCAACTTTCTGTCTGTCTGTCTGTCTGTCCCACTCATTGTGGCAGTGTTAAAGAAGATTGAAGCATTGGTTGTAAGAAATCATCAGAAAATAATAAGTGTCACAGTTACTGTATATACTTCCTTATAAATCAAGTCAGACTGTAACAACATAGACCCTGATCTGCTGTCACATAATGCACTGGCAGTCCAGGGTCTGTGTTGTTACAGTCTACTGATTACTCCTAACAAACTGCAAAGACCCATGTGATGGCTGATCTGGGTCTATGCAGTTTACATTTGAACTTGATTTATAGGTAAGTGTATAAAATATTTAATTTTGTTGTCATTTCATTTTTTTCATGCTTCAGTAGTGATAATCATTTGCTAGTTTGCACATGGGGGAGATTACTCCACAGTATTTTGTAATATTTGTTATTGACTGAAACCAAAATCTCAAGTTGGTTATAATTTTTAATTCTAAACTCATCATCATAGGTTCAATATTTGATCTGATTTCCAAAGAGGACAAAGCCAGACTTGATACAGCAAGGTCAGGCCCATTGTGTACTAATAATTCCAGTAGACTGGTCACTGATTCACATGCAGCTGGACAAGAAGAACAGGGGGATTCCAGCAAGAAGACTGTGTTACAATCCAGTGAGGAGTCAAGCAAGAGTAATTTGCCCTTGTTTCAGGGACACAGCCTGATGTTCAGACCATTTGCCAAAGACCCCAAGAAGCAAGAAAGATATGACAGATATCAAACTTTGATACGACATGGAAAGAGAGGTAAATATTGTTGTGAATGTTTGTTCTTGAGATGGAGAGAAGGAAAGATATTTTACTGTGCTGGCTTTTTTCACATGGTTTCTTTCTTTTATTTCGTTAATTCCCTATAAAATATTTCACATCTCCTATACATGTTTTGAAAGCATTGCCATCAAAAATGACATTATTTATTCCAGACAAAAATGTATTATTTTGAAAATATGTTTAATGATGGCTTGTTCTTCAAGTACATTTACTGTTGCTAAAAGTTGTAGATGTAATTCTTATATGGCTACCTGACTTTTGAATATCTCCCCAAGCTTTATATATATATATATTCTTTTATTGTGCATTCCTAGAGTCCGAACTGAGATGGCAAAGCAATAATTTTGAATTAGAAGTTTTATTTTAGGACCAGAACATGACAAGGGTGATAATCATATGCACTCCTATAAATCTGAGTAACATCCCTTTATAACAGATCAGTTATTATCAGGATATTATCAGCAAACAGATATAAAAACAAGATTAATAGGGACTATATATGTTTGTTTTATAAGCTGAGTCCAGCTGGAAATTGCTGACCTAGATCTGCCATTGTATAAAGCACTGGTTGATCTGGGTCTTTGCAGTTTGTTAGGAGTAATTAGTAGAACAAACAACAAAGTCCCTGATCTGCAGGCCCATTATGCAATGACTAATCAGGGTCTGTGTTGTTTGCAGTTTGACTTATAAGCAAAGGTATACAATATTCTCTTTTAAGCGATCACCAGCTTTTAAGATTGTCAGAGCCCCAATGATCCAACTGTATGACTTGAACCAGCATTATGCAGAGCAGACACATTTCTTTAGAAGCTGCAGTGTCTTCTTCTCGGAGATGGCTATTTTGCACTTATTTGGCAGAAATTTTTTCTCTTTCCTATTTTCTCTTCATTTTTTATTTTATAGCATATCAAGATGACATATTTTTGTTAATAAAACTCGTATATGACATATATGTATGGCCTGTTTATGATTTTTTTTCTGTGGCAATAAAATTTTGTTCTGTTCTGTTCTATTTTAACTGGACTGTATCAATATTATATTATGCCAGTTTGACGAAAAAAATTAACTTTGAATTACTCAAGTGCATACAATCATTGGCCTGTTTCACTTTGAGCAAACATATTTGTCACCAGATGCAGATGCTTATGAGGAAATAGTTAGTGGTCACATGACTGAATGGGAGAGAGAACGAGAGAAGGAGGAATTCATCAAGGCCTCTAAGCTGTACAAGCCTTTGACTGCAATGATGGCTTCTCGCTTCACAAGAGGGAAATACTATGAAGAAGATGACAGAGTGGAAGTTCCAGCAGAGGAGGGCGTGAGTTGAATTAAAAAAGAAATTATGTGATTATTTCCTCTAATTCAAGATGTCACACATAGTTTTCTATTTTTAGGTGCGTGGGTGGGTAGGAAGTGTGGTAGTAGTGGTGGTTGTAAATCTTTGGAAGATTTCAGAAAATATTTCAAAAGTAAATTCAGTATAATATTTGTTGTTACTGAAATCTCTACACCTTTTAGACATTAATGTTTTACACCTCAAATTTAAGAGCATAAATTCGAGTATTTTGTTGGTACCATCAGACTATTTATAATGGGATTTCAGCTTGGGGCATATTTTGGCATCACCATGAATTATGCTTTTAAAGTATATTCATAATGAGAAAATATCCCTGAAATAACCACATGCCAAAGTAAGTGTTGTGGTCTTTATCTTCATTGTTTGTCTCATAGTGTTGGGCAATTATAATCCATGTCAGCCAGGCACATTTTACTATATGAAAGAGATAGTAAGATATTGATCATTAGTAAATCTAAGGCAGTCACTTATCAATGAGTAATGCATATGACTGTTGATTAAACTTGATAAACTGATAATAAATTGGTAGTGTTTTCTGTGTATGGTACTGTACAAAGAAGGCATTGTATATTTGAGTCAAGCTGTGAGAGAAGCACCCATTTGGCACTGGAAACTAAAATTTGGATTATTTCATTTTCTGTACTGTATTTTTCCAGTCATCGTGCAGTTTGTGCACTTTTTTGTTCCTATACCTGAATTCTACCATTGGGTCAACTTGGACTGGCTTCTACAGTGTGTTTTGGGCACGACACTTTCCTACAGTTTTCTCAGGATCTAATAACCTTTGCCATAAAACACTAAGGAAACAAAGCAAACCCTATGTCCAATTCTTATAGCCTGTTGGTGTAAACTGCCACTATTTTGTAGTTAAACATTCCAATGATACTTGTGCTCACTTACGAGTGAATCGAGATAAATAACCAAAATGCAAATTGCAGACTGAAAACTTTTGAACCCAGATTGTCATTTATTCATTTATTTTTACCAGTTCTGTGTATTATTTCGAATTATGCAAAAGGGATTGTGTAATAAGATGAAATTCTTAATGCAGTTCTATTCAGTTTGTTTGAGTCCATTAAAAGAAGCATATCATAACACATTTAGAAAGTTTTTTTTAAAGAAATTTCAAGTACATGGTTGGGTGGGTTGTATTTTTATACATTCTTCACATGTGGTGGGAAGGGGGAATAGTGTGATATTTCTGAATTCATCATCCATCTATTATTCATCCATTAGCACCAGTTTGTTATCACTACTTATAAACTCTTTGGAGAATTGCCATGAAACTCAACATATTCATCCCAAGATCTAGTTGGTCCCAAATGAAAATGGTGCACCTCAGATAGCTGATATGGCTGCCAGGTGGACATCGTTAAAATCTTCTTAAATCTAGTCCTTCTTAAGAGATGGACATATCTTTAAATTATTTCGCCAAAAGACTTTTTTGTGATAACTAGTTCATCTTAACTGAAAATAGTGTCTGTCTTAGTCATCTTGAAGAAACTTAGTTTTTGTTACTGCTATTCCTTAATGGATTGCCTTATTGATATGGGATTTTCACCAAACTACTTCTTAAGATGTTTAGATGGTCCTGATTGAAACTTTTCCTTCAGACATCAAGTAAGACATATGTCATGTGGGTTCTGCATGAAAATCGTGCTAATTTGACTTCCATTTTCATGGTCATGGTGGTCATTATTTAAACCTTATAATATGTAGCTGGTTTTAAAGGAAAATCGTGCCAATCAGACCTGCATTATGGCCACCATTGACCATTGTAACTATATTGAAAATCTTCTTCCTGGACAGATGCTCATTTAGAAATGGGGTTTTCACTGAAAAACATCTTATGATGTCTAGTATTGTGATGTTATTTGTTATTGAGGAATAACTTCAGTAGGTGATCTATAACATTTATTAATTACAAGACATCAGTACAGTTGTGAAGAGGAGATAAGACTGCCCAGAAAGTAATTTGTCTCATAGAATTTAAATCATAGTGAAGGCATAACGTAAACCAGTTGTTCATGTATATCAGTTCTAGTCCATGTGAACAATGTCAGAATTACTTCTACTGCCAAGAACAGTTGCGTGATACTTTCAAGCTAATTGGATTAAGACTAACACTACATATCCCCTCCTGAGTATGTTAACATTTAAAATGACATGTGATCTGATGATTAAGACTAACACTACATATCCCCTCCTGAATGTGTTAACATTTAAAATGACATGTGATCTGATGATTAAGACTAACACTACATATCCCCTCCTGAGTATGTTAACATTCAAAATGAAATGTGATCTGATGATTAAGACTAACACTACATATCCCCTCCTGAGTATGTTAACATTCAAAATGACATGTGATCTGATGATTAAGACTAACACTACATGTCCCCTCCTGAGTATGTTAACATTCAAAATGAAATGTGATCTGATGATTAAGACTAACACTACTTATCCCCTCCTGACTATGTTAACATTCAAAATGAAATGTGATCTGATGATTAAGACTAACACTACATATCCCCTCCTGAGTATGTTAACATTCAAAATGACATGTGATCTGATGATTAAGACTAACACTACATGTCCCCTCCTGAGTATGTTAACATTCAAAATGAAATGTGATCTGATGACTGCATTTGTAAACAATTTACTGCAAGCTTCATTTTTTCAAGTTCAGTCTCTCTGGTGGTTTTGACACTCTTCCCAAACTTGTGAAATATCCATTTTGCCTGGTTGGTACTGGTTTGTCAGTCAGACAAATGATGAGAGTATGAAACATTCATTCCTGTTGAGTGGTATTTTAAAGCAGTTAAATTACGGCTAAAATTACAAGTATGTCCTGTTAAAAATGATGATCCATGGCAGCCATCTTCTTAAAAATTTTATCTTTGTTCCTATTGAATGGATGATCATATTGACATGGGTTCTTACCTAAAACACTCTCACTATACCTAATTGGTTGGTCATAAATGAAAAGGATACCAATGTTATCTCCCAAAATTTGAAAAATATCATAACAGCTACTTATCCTGAACAGACTATAACTGTTCTAACTTGATAAACTTGTAACACAATCAAGTAAGAATGAATTTTTAGCAAACTCAGTTTATGGATAGATCTGAACAATGCCTTGTTGGCATGGTAACACACACAAGTAAGAATGGAATTTTATCAAACCCAGTTTATTGATATATCTGAACAATGTCTTGTTGGCATGGCAACACACACAAGTAAGAAGTTTATGCATATATCTGAAGAATACATTGAATGATACTACTTAATTAAAATTGTTGTTTTATAAAAAAAATGATGAATTCAAGATTTTCATCAACTTAGCCTATGGATATATCTTTCACAGTCTGCGACAATTCAGTAATTTTCTATACATATCAGGTTCAAGGTCAAAAGGTCATGACAAAGAATTTTGTATGGCACTTACAGGTATTGTGAAATTGTTAGTTCAGATATGTAAGAAAGTGCTTTTGCTTCCAAATTTGGTATATTTGAATTTCTCAAGAATATTGGATATGATTTCAATACTCAGCAAAGACAGAAGAAATGATCTTATATTGGATTCCTGGAAATTCTTTTCAGGCAATAGAGTGTTAGTCCATTTAAGTGACTCTTGTTAAACAAATGGAAGTCTACATGCTCGCACCATATCCAGCACAATTTTGATAGTAGTCAAAGTCAAACATGTAGATGATCCATGATTAGGTTCATTATCTCGACTGCACAACAAGTTACACTGTACATTGTTTCAGCTTTGTAACAGTCATCATCACTGCTCTTCTTTTGTATCTTTTCATTGAAGTTGATTTTCACAGTTCAGAAAATTATTGTGTTCTTACTGGTTAAACCTTCTAGTAAAAAAAATCTATCAGTCGTAGTTGACTGCTGATATAAAGTAATAAATTCTAGAGTTCTAATGTGCCAAATACAGGGATTTATTTTAGGACAGCTTGCATTTCCTCTTGACTACAGCATACTCAACATGGCAGTGGTCATTACACATATTCCAGTGCTAATTGTTATATAACATTACATTACATTGCTTCATGTGTAATTCTAAAATTTATTGTTGCTTTCACACTTGGGAACTGTTGTTAAGCAGTGTTGTCTGGTGGGTTCGACTTGGGTACTGCACAAACCAGACAGCAATATAGGAGGACAGTTCTCAAAGGAGTGTTGTCTGGTGGGTTCTGTACAAGCTTGACAACACAATAGGAGAACAGTTCTCAAGGGAGTATTGTTTGATTGGTTCAACTTGCAGGGTTCGACACTAATGCAGGTCCGCTGGCCTGGGGCAACCTGATTTTCAGAAGGACCACCACTTTCCTAAAGCTGTGTGGTCCATTGGGCCTGCTATTTTAAATTGTGGATATTAAAATTGTCTATCCCATGTATAAAGCTTTCTTTTAATTATGAACATGTCAAACAAGGCAAAAATAGAAAGTGAAATGAAGTTAAAACAAAGCAAAGATCATGCCTATGCCATTAAACCAAATTATTGTCATTTGGGCACTTACTGTAAATTGTCGTTTTGGTGCTTACTTTGTTAATCATATAAGAGCATCAAGTATTTAGGTGATTGACTTTTTGTTATGTGGTTTTGCGTGTTTGAAAATTATGAAGATTTCTTGATTTCTTGATAACGTCTCTCCGCCCCCACCAAGAAAACAAAAGACAAGAAACTCAAAATAAAATGTGTACGATAAAACCTAAACAGAATGAAAATTCCAAGATACCTTGAAGCAGGAATTCCTTTCGAATGCAAGGTAAATGTTATTGACTTTCATTTTATACTGTTGAATTTAAACTATTAAACCAGAAATTTAAACTATTAAACCAGAAATGTAAATTTAGATCCATTCCGTTTATAATGTTGTAAACACTTAAGCCACCAATTTAATTTTAGATCTGTTCTAATTTATTTAATTTTGTTAACTCAAATATTTAGTATTTCTTCTTAGGTTTAAACTCACTTTATTGGTATAAAAAATGTACCCAAGGTATACAGTGAAACCATCAGACATGCTATAGTGGGTCTTATGTCAGAGAGATATGGGAAAGAATGGATGAAAAAGATTGTTGAAAAGGACAGGTGAATGGATGGTGCATCAATGATGTTGATGCTGGTGATGACGATGATAATTATAATGATGATAATAAATACCACACACAAGATTTGTCAGCATTACAAAACAAAGCATATAAATTGTTGATGAATTAAATGTAAACTGTAATAAAATAACAACCTCGTATGTGTTTTATTTTATTGTATAGATTAAATATTTCTTTCAGTAACTATAACTGTAAACGAGCAGGACCTTCTATCACTAAGAAGGACCACCAGTTTTCAAAAGCAGGAAGTCCTGCAGGCTTCCTACTTTAAAAAGTATGTGTAGAACCCTGACTTGGGTCCTACACAAACCAGATAACACTACAAGACAGCAGTTCTCAAAGGAGTGTTTATTTGGTGGGTTCAGCTTCGGTACTACATAAACCAGAAAACAGTTCTCAAGGGTGGAGGCAGTAATGTTATAATACCTCAGTAAGAGACAGAAATGTATTTTCAACTTTGAAGATGTCCATTCGTGTTTAACCTGTTTTATTTTTTGGCTAAAATGAAACAAACTTTCTTTGCCTATAAGGGTGCATGATAATTACATTCATTATTTACACTTTTTGCCAGTTTGTGAACTCACTGCTGGCAATGTCCGTATGAAGCAATACTTTTTGATGTAATTTTATTGAATACTTCTTGTCATATGATAAGGGTGTTTTTTTTTTTGTAAGGTGGCTCATTTAGTAATGAGTATAAAATATGCTATGGGAGGGTATCTTTATAAAAATATTATAAACTATATCTTTGTTGCAGAAAAAACTCCATTTATTGTAAAAGCAAGACCAGTCAGGCACATACAGTGTAATCTTGGAAATATTTTACCTCTATGAGAGGGGTCAGTTAAAGACACGTTTTTTATATAGTTGGTTTGTCACATTTTTGATGGAATGCATCAGTTTAATTAAACAATGAGTAGTCTGATATTAATGGAACTATGAAAGATGATGTCACAGGGATATTCCTGGGATGTGCTGACATCAGTTTGCAAGAAAAGTATAACAAAATCAAAGTTGTATTCCAATTAGTCATGTAGAGGGCATACTAAAAAACTGAACTCAGTTAATTGTACTTGTTAACTGAATTCATTTTTTGAATAGGCCCGCTATATGACCAATTGAAATACAGCATTTATTTTGTTCCCACAGCAATATTAAGAGATAATCAGTCCATCAGATTCTCTTGGTTGCACCATAAACATTTGAATGGCTCATCTTTTTTCTTCATTTTGAATTGCTTTTATAGAAAAATGGAATATTTGCTTATTACAATGACCCTATGGTTTTCTAAGCTCAAGAGATCCATGCAGATTTTATATTGTTGTGATGATATGGTGACTTCATAAGTGGAATGGCTGCTTATGCACTCTGAATAACCGTAGGAACAGAGGAAACAATGACTTCACACAGAATATCTTTAAATTATGCCCTAATATGTTCTAAATTCGTGGTTTAATGATCATCAACATTAAATGTTCCATATTAATATTTTCAGATTTTTTTTATAGAAAAGTTGTAGACCATAGAACAGTACAGTCATTCAGATCTCCAAAAATTCAGTTATTAGTGATAAATACAGACTGACTTTTACATATACTTAGATTCAAAATGCCTGGAGTATGCAGGATTTTGATTTTAATTCTATATTTCATCCAGTTTTTCCCTTAATATATATCAGCAACTTAATGTCACAGCTATTGAGTGGTTTTATTGCCCCTTACTAATGATATTATCAAATGTTCAGAATTATGGTCAGTAATACATTCCATTGGTTATCCTGAGGATATGGTCAAAAAGTGTTTTCTAGGTTTTGTTGTATTTCAGACACGCATTAACTCTTCCTATATAAAATTAACTTCATTACATATACATCATTAAAATACATCTGATATTAACACATGTATATACCAACAGTAATTACTCCCATACAGGATATGGATAAGTATTTACCAAGCAGACGTTTTTAGCAATCTTTATTGTATGTTATGATTATGGGTGGCATCATGTGTTTCCCTATTGATGCTTGAAATGATTTCAGTTTGTACGAAATTCATTTGTTTTTTGAGATTGCTCATTGCTGTTGTGAGAGAATATTTTGTGTGAGCCCTCCTATTGATTTTTTCCAGAATTAATTTTCATGCAAAAGCATTTTTTTAGAACATTTTTATTATTATTTTTATTATTATTATTATTACAGATATTTATACAACTTATTTTAATGACTCTTAACAGTTCAAAAGTTGGTTTCTTTTTAGTTGTCCTTGTGATGGAGGAAGTCTAGAAAGCATCATTCATTGACATGAGTGCAAACACCTTTAGAGTTGAAACACATCGTACTTGGTGTTTTTGTTAATGTAAAACAGCCTTCACAGTTGTGTCTTTATTTTTTTCTCTGGTGTTCTCTTCTCTTTGCCAAATTTTTCCTGCTTTTCTGAGGAACTATGGATTCTTTTCTTTGCTGTGCATGCTGCCATAATAAATATCATATATGGTGGCTGTTAAAAATGAATACCATCTGATCAAAATTGTTTTATTAAAATGAGTTTATCTGATTTTGAATGGTTTAAAGAGTGTGAGAATTACAATAAAATTCTAGAATCCCCAAAAGTTGCTATTGGGTCATATTCTGAGCATAACCAGTGAAACTTATCCCCAGCCAAGTTTTGAAAATTTTACAATATTGTTTGTAAATGACAAGAAAACTTCAAAGAAAGTACGAAAATATTCTCTGCAGGTCTTATATACCTTTCAGTCATCCTATTAGTCAGTTATTGATGTATATTAATGGGAAAACTGGATGAAATACAGAATAAGAGTGAAATTCTTTTAAACCCCAGGCGCATTGTATCAAATTAAGTGTAAAAATGTCAATGCATTTATCACACATGAAAATTGATTTTGCCAAGACCTGAATGATTATAGTGTTCCAAGAGCTACAACTTTACTACAAAGTATAAAACTTAAAGGAGAAAGTAGGCAAAACTTACCTTCAGTAGGACAGGTAGACAGTAAATACCATTTATTCAAATCAATAAAATTAAAATCTTCATAGATTTGCAATTTGAATTTTTGACATATTTTTTTCTTCAGAAGGACAAGAGTGACAAAGTAAAGGCTGCAGAAATGAATATGTATGGACAACTCACACGAGAGGTCCAAGAGTGGCACCCAAGTAAACTCTTGTGTAAAAGATTCAATGTCCCACACCCCTATCCAGGGTAAGTGGCTAAAAGTAGCTTAAGTGAATTAATAAGCTCCACCTGTATGCCAAGATTTTTCAATTAAGTGTTGTATCAGCTTTATCAAAATTCCAATAACTAATAACCAATCTCTCTACTGGCCATGCATAAATCATCTTGCAAGAACACCTGGAGCAATAAGTTTTTTAAACATTGTCCGGTATTTTAAGACATCCAGGTAGTTTTCACTAAGTGTAACAATTCCTCTATACATGTCAGCAATGTGATATTTTTTAAAATGATTTACTGCATCGAGATTTATATTATGACATGAATATCTCAATATATACTGAATCCCAGTTGTGATGCTATATCAATATGGAAGTTGAGGATTAGTATATACATAAATCAAGGTTGAGAAAGGAAAGAAAATTGAAGAGTGTTACGTTTTTCTGTAGACCGGGTGATTGAATAATAATGATTCATTCACTAGTCAATTTAAAATTGTTCACTGATGTAAGGTAGGTAGCAATTAAACCTTTAACATATAAAACAAACATTGAAGTACAAATACAAACAAGAATTACAATAGAGACAATACAATTCATACACAACACAAATATGATGCAGATATCATTCATAGCTATAAATTATCTACAATCCTTACCAGAACTATGACTTCAGTGTTTCTTGTAAAAGAAATATATATGTAGATATAGATTTATGCTCAAGAAGTATTACTACATACTAGAGTTTCACAACTGCTCTCTATGAAGACTTTTAATAGACTGTGCTGAGAGAAAGGAGAATAGGGTAGGGTTAGTAAAGTGCACCAAAATGCAATGCACATACTATTATGATAAACACTTTTTATTCTTTCACTCATACTCTCTATACTAATCTACCTACTTACATGTACATGCTTCATAGTGTTTTGAGACGACCTCTGCAATGTATTCTTCTACACAATGTAATGCAGTCTAGCATACACTGTATATAAGCAAGACAATACATTCAACAGATATAACATTTATGTCCAATGTGACACTATGATTGCCATCTTCTATGTTAGCTATCAGGAAGTGGTTCCCCTATTCAGCAGAAGAAACCACCAGTCAGAATGACAAGACATTAGAATCATATTTTTGTCCCAAAATGATATCTGTTGGGCATTTATATTTTTAATGTCAGTTTGAAAAAAAGAAACCTTTCAACCCTATGATGCCTTGCAGTGATCAAAGTTGCAGACAAAATCTTGAACATAACCCCTTGAGTTTTTATTGAAGGTTCCATTTTGGAAATATTTTGGAGTTTCAGGGGTAAAATAATTACAAAGGCATTGTCCTGTTGGTACCAAAACCATTTCAGAACCTGCAAAACAATCACGATATATTCAGGTAATACAGTGAAACCCCACTATAATGGGACAGTTGGGGTCCACAAAGTGCATTCATGTTATTCAATATTTCATGCAATAATGAAACAAGTCGGTTATGCAAACATGGGTGGATGCTAACTACAGGCTTATAGTGATACAGGAACCAACTTGAATTGATGCATATTAAATGAAGAAAACTTGAAACAGTGATTGCAGTTTTGATATTTAATATTTTGCAGAGGACTGTGCATTGGTAATTCATATATAAGAAAATTGGCAACTAAATAGTGTTAAAAATTAAAGTACGCCATTTTTTCTCGTAGTATCTGTAACAGTAATTCCATTGAAAATGTGTTCAAAGAGGTATAAATTTCATTCATATCCAAAATATCCTAATTTCTTACCCAAAAGCTCACACTAACTTATGAAACACTGTGTAATATATTTATGGAAATATTTACAGAATCTGATTATTGCAGTAAAATCTGGATACTGGCTTATCCGTGTTTGATTTGGATCTGGGTTTCATATTAGGTTTCATGTTAGATTTAGTAGAGCTGCTCAGGGAACCAGACTAATTCTGCAGGAGTAGCTCAGATACTTTAAACTGCACATCTTTACGTGCAAAATGTCTTTGTGATCAAGCTGCTGCCTATTAAATTTTTAAAAAATTACATCCAGCCAATGATACATGTTCAAGAAGAAAGACAAAATAAGTCTCTTAAAAAGTATTAATACCAGTAGTTAGAAAAGAAGAATAAAAGGAATATTTAGATTCTTGGGGGGAAAAACCATGAAGTGCAACAATTACATTTATTGGAATTGTGTTGATCTGAGTATGTCTCATGATTGCTGTTGTCACATGAAATCAAAAGCAAAATCCAAGAATTACATCAGGTTGAGAGATAGTAAGAAGCCAGTGAGCTCCATTGGGTTTGGAACTGCAGTTTGTGAAACTGTAATGGAGCTAATTAAGGTCTAAGTGTACTTACCAACTTTAAAGTTGAACATAATGTTTAATGTTGCTGAATCAGTCTCTGATATGATGTCTGAACTTTTCAGATGCTTGTTTGCCAACTTTACAATAGTAGTATATGATCTATTATTACACCTTACTGAAAACTGGTCTAACTTACAGAAAAAAAATGACTGCTTTACTGAGAAAGTCTTGTTATGGTTGGCAGGTCTGTCTTAATATACAAAATATCTCATTCCCCTTGTTGAGAGATATATACATTAGGAAATAGAACTTACTATTTATTAACAGACTAATTTGTTATCAGTTGCCAGTCATTTAATCAAATGACAAATAGGTCTCAACACAACCAACCAATGTGCATGAAAGCAGCTTTCTTTTGATTTATAAGTAAGCAGTGGCAGATACTTGCAACTGTCATTTGCTGTGAGATGAATGTTGATGATTTGCAATTTTATATAGTATTAGATAGGTAAATTAATCTATCAGTTTAGATGATGAACTTATTTTGTCATTGGCATTGCTTGGTGCACAGGTGGATATGCTGGTTGAATGAGCAGGGATTGGTGGTTTATTGTTTACCCTGTCAGTGACCTCTTAGGAATTTTTTTGTATCATGTTTTATGGGTGGTAACACCAAAAAGTGCTTTCAGACATGCAAATCAACATCATACAAGTGAAACACAGTCAGTAAAATATAAAATAAGTATAGAATTCTTTATTCCCTTAATTTACATTAGAGCTCATTGCAGCCTTTCAGTTTAAATGATCAATATCTTACTTTTCTTCATTACCCCATATTTCTTTGCTGTCACATTGAAATCAAAGTCCTTATGGTAAAGTCCTGATGTGCTGATGGCTGAGCACCAGTAGAGGTAAGAAAAGATAAAATATACTTGAATCCTAAGTTAACTAGGAAGGACAAGCTCTTCAAGAGCCTAGACTGTTATACATCTTATATATAAACACCCACATTTGCCTTTCTGTGTGTCACGGCTGCCAAACAGTTTGAAACTCACTGAGGCATTCCAAATTTGTTGATACTTTTTTATGTAATATGTGTGTAAGTGGTATTATGGTGAGTGTAATTTTATGCCAGCTTATGCATGATAGGAAAGTCTAACAGATACGAAAGTCTAGCATAGTTTGAGTTGAATACAGCAACTGATGTTGAAGATATCAATAATGCTGTCACCAGATACACCAGATATATAGATGTTATAGGTCTTGTTGATCATAGGCAAGACCATGAGGTGTTAAGTAAATTTACTTTTATCTAAAACTTCTTTCAGTTTGGATCAAGCTAAATAAAAGAGTAATATGGCTGAGTTATAATTTCTTTTTCTGTTTTAGTTCCACAATTGTTGGATTGAGAACAGTCAAGAGAGACAAATATTCTGTGTTTAACTTTCTCAACTTCCCATCTCAAGAGGACATTCAGGAATCTGTGAATTCACCAGAACAGGAAACACTTGCCTTGCCTTCTCCAGTCACAGGCTCCTCTGACAACGGCTCAATCCAGACTCCAAAAGACACAGGAAAAGTGCCAGAAAAACTAAAGGATTTTAAGTCTATATTTAGTCACCTTACAGAGTCAAGTAGGACAGAAAACTGGTCTAATCAGAATGATGATAAGGAGAAATCAGACAACAACCAGTCTGGAGGTCAGAGGTCTGAAGGCTGGACACCAACATCTGAGGCACATGGTGGAAAGGATTATTCAAAATCTGGGTTAAGGATCAAAAATAAGAGTACAGCAAAGGGTATTTCTAAAGAAAACATTTTGGAAGAGTCAGAAGAAATAGAAAAATCCAAAAATGTAAGTTGAAGGTGTAGGATCATGTACTGGTAATTTTACATGTAAACATACAGAATTCTTCCAGAATTTTTTTTTTTTTTTTAGCTGGGTATCTTTAAAATACATATGAGTTTACACATGTGTAAAACAATTCCCAGACAAGTCCAATTGTTATGCCATCTTATTCTAACTTGTAGTTATTGAAAGAAAATTAATCAGAATGATAGTAGAATCCTATTTCATACAAGTGTAGTTTTATTCTGATAGAGCAAAATGTGTGATGATAATCTTGATTTCATTTCAGTTTTGGTGACAGTAGTAATAATAATATCCAGACATTGATTTCATATCAGTTTTGGCGACAGTAATAATAATCAATGATTTCGTGTCAGTTTTGGTGACAGTAATAATAATATCTAGACATATCCAGACAATGATTTCATGTCAGTTTTAGTAACAGTAATAATAATATTCAGTTTTGGCATTGATTTCATGTCAGTATTGGTGACAGTGAAAATAATGTCCAGACAATGATTTCATGTCAGTTTTGGTGACAGTAATAACAATATCCAGACAATGATTTTCATGTCAGTTTTGGTGACAGTAATAATAATATCCAGACAATAATTTCATGTCAGTTTTGGTGACAGTAATAATAATACCCAGGCATTGATTTCATATCAGTTTTGGTGACAGAAATAATAATATCCAGACAATAATTTCATGTCAGTTTTGGTGACAGTAATAATAATATCCAGACAATGATTTCATGTCAGTTTTGATGACAGTAATAATAATATGCAGACAATGATTTCATGTCGGTTTTAGTGACAGTAATAATAATCAATGATTTCATGTCAGTTTTGGTGACAGTAATAATAATATCCAGACAATGTATTTCAGTCTACTGTGTCATTTAAATGTACTAAAATCATCAGAAAAGATTGAGAATTTGAAGATTTCACCCATGTTAATAAAAATGGAGAAACCTTTAATTGAATCCTTCTCAAAAATCACTTGGCAGTATTTGATGCAATTTGAAGATTTCACCCATGTTAGAAAGCATCTTGGTATGACAGTTTTTAGTTTTGTACAAATGATGCCGATCTGCCATCAGGCAAGCATTATTGTTACTTAAAATAGACAAATTGTTAAACAATTGTATCTTTAAAAAATCACTTGGAAGAATTTGACAAACTTTGACAGCATTCTGGCTTCAAGGCCTTCCAGTATTTGACAAACTTTGACAGCATTCTGGCTTCAAGGCCTTCCAGTATTTGACAAACTTTGACAGCATTCTGGCTTCAAGGCCTTCCAGTATTTGACAAAATGATGCTGATATGCCCTCTGATAAGGATGAAGATACAGAAAGTAGAGAAACCTTGAAACAACTGCTTAAATAATACATGCAACCAAGCAGCAGTGGAAGAAATCTCTACATGAAGTATCCTACTCAGACCTGCCAACTCTTAAGATTTGATAAGTCTTACTGAAATGACCTTTAAATTATGGACTTATTGAATAATATATATTTAGCCAAAATTCTGCACATATGATCATTGTGGTAAAATTTGGAAATTGGCTTGACCATGCTTGATCTAGACCTGGGTTTCATATTAGATTCAGTGGAGCTGATCAAGGAATCAGTCTATCTTTTACAGTAGCAACTCAGATGCTTGAAACTGCTATTATTTTTCATGCCAAATGGTTGGATGATCAAGCTGGTATTTTTGGCATTTGAAAGGGACAATAATTCTCTTGAAATGCTTGAACAGTCAGCATGGAAGTATGAAAAGGAATATTCACATTATTGGGGAAAAAACAGGAAAGGCAACAATTAAGTTTATTGGAAATCTTGTCATGTTGATTTGAGATTCCCACTGCAGCAGCACTTATCAGAGTTGTGGCCTCTGATTTGTTGATCCACCAACATTTGTTTGCACTCAATCAATCCCTCAATTTTGAATTGTTGAATTTCTGTAAGATTTGTAATGAAGCTCTGTATGGATATAATTTAATGATAAGCTTCCCATATCATCACAGAGTAGACTTATGGCTGTTGTATGTTGGACACACATTTTGTATGTAGTTTATATGGAAACTTTATCAGGGTTCAGTTGTCATTATTCTTAATCATGAACAGTTTTTCCTTTACCATTGTACCTTTACTCATTTACTATATTTCATCATTGTTATCTAGTCCTTTTTCTCAACAAAACTTCACTCATACTTCCAACAAAAAGTGGAATACATCAGTTCCTGGAATTTGCTTCTTTAGTTATAATGATCAATTTTCCTTGAGCCTTTAAATTCATAGTTTGTAGTAAGCATGAAATCCACAGAAATGGCACCTTGTGAAAAATAGTGAATTTACAGCATCTCTTTTACACTTAAGCTTTGTTACAGTGTGCATTACAAGTGTGAAATTAACTCATAACCATAACTTTATATGATGTTTTAGAAGGTAGGCTTTTTATATTTATTTTCCTACTTTGACAGTGTTACTGCTACCGTAATCCATCTGTCCACCACAATTCAGTTAAGTTTTGTGTTTACATAAGTTTTCACGTTCTTATGCATATATCCATGTTCCAAGAAAACATTTCTTGTTCTCTGTCCAAATTCAGTGAGAAACTTAAACAGCCCTTTTAACTTAAATTTAAATAAATAAAATCTGTAATGGGATTTTCTTTTAGTCAAATTAAGGAAAATGTATAATGACCAGTATATATAAATTTATACTTTTACATTCTTAAATGCCTAAGAATTGTAAGAAATCTACCTCAGACTTATGTTTTTCTGTCATGTTAGAAGGACTATAATCCTCTTTTTTGGTCAGCTCAGTGTATGGTGGTCTTATGTGTCTACTTTGACGTCCTTTGGTAAGCAGAATGATGATGTGTGACAGTATTATGTATGCAATGTTACATATATGTGTGACAGTATTATGTATTCAGTGCTGCATATTTGTGTGACAGTAATACGTCTGCAGTGCTACATATTTGTGACAGTTTTATATATGCAGTGCTTCATATTTGTGTGATAGTATTTTATATGCAGTGCTACATATTTGTGTAGCAGTATTATATATGCAGTGCTTCATATCTGTGATAGTATTTTATATGCAGTGCTACATATTTGTGTGACTATTATACATGCAGTGCTACATATTTGTGTTGACAGTATTATATATACAGTGCTACATATTTGTGTTGACTATTATATATGCAGTGCTTCATATCTGTGTGATAGTATTTTATATGCAGTGCTACATATTTGTGTGACTTATATATGCAGTGCTACATATTTGTGTTGACAGTATTATATACACAGTGCTACATATTTGTGTTGACTATTATATATGCAGTGCTTCATATTTGTGTGATAGTATTTTATATGCAGTGCTACATATTTTTGTGACATATATGCAGTGCGACATATTTGTGTTGACAGTATGATATATGCAGTGCTACATATTTGTCGACAGTATTATATATGCAGTGCTTCGTATTTGTTTGACAGTATTATGTATGCAGTACTTCATATTTGTGTAACAGTATTATGTATGAAATGTTGCATATTTGAGTGACAGTATTATATATGCAATATTACATATTTGTGTGACAGTATTATATATGCAGTATTACATATTTGTGTGACAGTATTATGTATGCAGTGCTTCATATTTGTGTGTCAGTATTATTGCAGTGCTACATATTTGTGCGACAGTATTGTGTTTGCAGTGCTACATATTTGTGTGAGTGTTTTATATACAGTGCTACATATTTGTGAGACAGTTTTATATATATGCAGTGCTACATATTTGTGA
>JAECUM010030554.1:0-36820 GCA_016617855.1 Megalonaias nervosa | reverse complement strand
CAGTTACAGCTTGCACAATTATTATTCTGTAGTTGTTTCAGTTTTATAATAAATTCAGCATCAATATCAAAGTCACGATTATTTTTTTTGTCACACTGCTTATAACCAGATAGTTGTTTTCTTATTACGTCATTATTAACAATTTGATCATTATTTTCTATAAAATTCATAATAACCCTATGTAGTTGAGATATTCTTCTGACCCTAGAAACTGCGAGATAAACTAAATTCGACCATTCGATCCGATCATCTATAATCCAGATATTTGTATCAGAAATAGTTAACTCCTGTGATGAGTGAATAGTTATAGCATATCCTAACGTCCACGGTGATTTATTCATACTCAGCACATTCTCAACGACATTAATATCAACTAAAATAATATCATTCAAGACAAGATTCTGTATTCCACCACCAGGAATTTCAACATCAATATTCTGTCGTCGAGTATCTGATGGGCGATAACATAATGGTACCGGTAGATCCAGAAACTTTTCTTTATGTAACGTCAATAATTTCTTTTGCAGTTCATCACGAACTATCTTTCTACTTGCGACTATCAAATCAGCGGGATTCCATATATTTAGAAAATTATTCATAGAAGTCTCTGGAATTACTCCTCGCATTATCTCACATTGTACTCTGTCTGGCTGAAGTCTGATTAACCTTTTAAATTCCTTCAGCGGTTCATCAATAGCTCTATGGTCATCATTTATTTCTTCATAATAATCTACGTTATTCTTCAGCCATTCACGTGGAGACTGTCCAACAAAGGGTGGTGGTTGACCATTATCGCCGCACATAATCACAGCAGTATTCTTTGTCAATAGCCAATCAAGAAATGTTTTTAGTGTTTCTAACGACACCGTGCATACCTCGTCCCAAATGATAATTTTAGGTATATATATTTCACCCATTCGTTCAGGAGTCCAGGTATCTCCACACCATCTAAAGAAACTATGATAAGTACATGATTTTACTCCTCGCTCTTTTATTTCTCTGGCGAGTTTATGTGTCGGTGTCAAAACAATTATATCTGAATTATTATTCATGAATAATTTAATCACACGCGTTGTTTTACCTGAACCACCGCATCCATTAAGATAAACAGTTTTATGTCTAGCCACGGGATCATATACAGATGGTGCTGATGACTTTGATATTTGATTATTATTTTTGTAATATATTTCCTTAATTTCAAAGTCGGCAGATTCAGAATAGCTAAGTATATTTTCTTGTTTTATTCTCCATGATCCCCATTCACCATTACCAAGTAGCGGTTTTAATAAATCTGTATATTTTTTATTTATATAAAACGAATCCGTTGTTACTCTCACAGCATCACGAGGAAATCTATTTATCATAGACAGCAGATTTATAGAAACATATGCCAACATAAATGATCTTAAATGAGTAAATTGTGGTGAGTCACCATCAAGATAACTCACAACTGTACCGAGTTTGGTTCCGTCTGAAAAATAAGCATTACTCCGATTTATAAATGCGTTTTTTTTTCCGTTGTATCAGCGATTATAAAATCGAGTTCAGCATCGTCCATAATCAATCTTGTACAGTGTCTTTTATGATCATATGCTCCTCCTTGAGTAAATTTACCAATTATCTTTCTGCCAAGATCTTTTGCAAGTTTCTCATCATGCTCATCTCTGCATTTACGTATATTATTAGTAATTTTAATAATGTCATCTTCATTAAGATTAGGAAATTCTTTCCTGGCATCATCAATATTAAATCTATTTGGTTCTGGTAACCAAACTTGCTTCTGTGACCGATACGATATAATTGCCTCACTCACCTGTAAAGATATTAAACTTCCAACATCAAGCATATATCGCAATAGTACTATTGGAACCCAATATTTTTCTGAAAAATGTCTTCCAAACTAAGCATAAGTAATCTGATGGAGATTTTCTGCAAACTCAAATGATTCTACATGAGCAAATCCGGTTAAGTCAAAATCTGGTAAATGTCCGTTTATCGCAACCCTGGTCATCTCGTGTGATGGATGTCCGAATCTTTTAAAGTATTCAGAACACTCTCCGTATCCAAGAAAACTCCCAGGATAACATGCTACCATATCAACAGATATAATGTCATTATACTTATATTTAGTATTCCACAACCCTCCGTGTCCATATTCTACGCAGCTTTTGTGGATATCTTCAAGAAATTCCGATCGTGTTGGTTTCCATACATTTTTCTCCTGAGCGAAATAAGCCACTACAGATGGAACTGTAAAACAATTATTTAATAATTGTCTAACTTTGACATCGTCTGAAGTATATTTCAGCGCAAGATGTTCCATTTCTACATTAAGAGATTCTGTACGGTAAATATCACCATTAGGCCGTACAAATTGATCGTAATAATCATATACTGAACTTTGAAATAACCAAACGGATACAGGGTCACTTTTACTGATATTTTTGATAAAATCAAATATATGACCATCACAAAATTTAACCCTTCTGTCTCGTGGAAATATTGTTACTGCTGAGGTCCATGCATGCGAATTATGATCAATAATATCTATCGGAGCTCCTCTTGATTCATATTTTGATTTATATAAAATCTCTCCTGTCAGCGTCTTTACTGTTATTGGAAATCTTAATTTCTTTTCTAGATCAGCAACATCTTTAATAGATGCTCCAGTATCTTTAACTGATTCTGCCCACGTATTTATTTTTTTTACGTCGTAAATCTGTTAAACCATTACCACGTATCGCGTTTATGAAATGTTCTGTAACTCGTTCAGCGACACAGTTTATTCTTGACTCTGACAGTTTCATCGGCTTAAGATCCCGGACGTCAGGTTTATTATTCAGCGGATATATTGCATATACAACTGCAGTAACTGGATACCCCCATTCATAATATGGCTTATCAATACCAGTCAGTATTCCGGGTTTAGATTTATTATTTAAGAGAACAATATTATTTCCTGACTGTATGCGGACTGGATCACACTTGTCACGAATAATCCAAGTATCTTCTTCTGTATTTACAATAAAGTTTATTAAAATAAAATATTTTTGATCATCAAGGTGATTAATAATTACTTTTCCTCGTTTGTCATTCATTATATTAGTAACATTTTCAACTCTGAATGTTGACCATACATGATCAGCACCACTATTACGAAATTCCTTCTTGGCTTCACGAATACGTTCGGTTATATCCTCATTTGTTAATGCCAGATCTTGCATCAAAGTACTAAATTTATATTCTGATAGTCTGTCAAGATCAAATCTGGCTCTTTTAGGTTCAATCGCCGATAATTCGTTCATATAATTAAGACAAATATTTAAATTAAAATTTTAGTATATATAATGCTTGAAACAAGGAACAAATGTGCTTGGCTCAAAATTGGACATACTTCTCCTTGTAATAAATCGTGCGTGAATGAATACTGCGGAAATCATGCGCAAAGTATCAAAAATGGAAGTACAGGACCAATACCGTGTATTCAATGCGGTATTGGAGTAAGAGGAAAAACTCAATTGTGTTTAAAATGTGGCGGAAAAAAATACAGAGAACTAAAACGATATTATGACAAAAAAAATAATACATTGTCAGGTAAATCTCCTATAAAAACCGTAGAAGATTATCTGGTTAGATTTCAAACAATGATTTAAACAAATAATATTATTATATAAAATGACTCAGACAAATAATGATTTAAACAAATGTAATTTAAATATAATGAATCAAACAAATCAGACCCACGATGATGATATCGACAAAAACTTTATAAGAAAATTAAAAGAAGACGCATTTCGTAATAAACACGAATTTGTAGCACTTCCTATAATAAAAAATTATGAAGCATCCCGAGATGTTGTAATCAGACACTGTAAATCAGAAAAATCAGTCGGTAGTCTTAATAATCATGGTTATTTTGGATTTACTGCTGGGGGAAAACATTATCGCTCTAATATATTCATATTCGAATGTTTTCATGGAATAGTTAAAAATGGACTTGTAGTTGATCACATTGATGGAAATCCCAAAAATAATCGGTTATCTAACCTGCAAGCTATTACACAGAGTCAGAATACTGCACGTGGAAATACTGGAAAATGTAAAAAGTTTACAAGAAGATCTATTAAATCCGTAAATACAGAAACAGGCCAAGAAATAATATTTCCCTCAATTAATGCGGCTGCCATATATTTTAGCATACATTCACAATCAGTACAATTTGGCGCAAATAAAACATACAAATCTGCATATTCAATAAAATATGATCAGCCGATAATATTGGAATATATCTAACTCTGTCTTCCTAACAAAAAACAAATAAAACATTTTTTTTACTGTATATAGTTCGACTCTATATTTTGCCATGGGTACCTTCACCGTCGCTGCTCTCAGTGTCACTTTCATTTTTGACAGAATCAAATAACATAATTTATCTTAATTGCATTACACGATTATCCACAATCTTCTTTTTCTCGTATTCACGAGATAGTTCGGATCTAATATTTTCGATCGAACGTGCAAGAGGCGCAAATAGCTTTACCTGTTTTTCATTTACCACTGCCAAGGATTCTAACATAGACTGATAGATTAATTTTACGAATTTATAATTGGATGGTAATGTGTATTTATTGTCGATTTTTCGTTGTTTTAATATTTCATAATCGCATAATATTTTCTCAGGATCAAGATTATCGGAGAGATTTATTCCCGTATGTTTTAATTTTTTAATAGCAGAAATAATATCATTAATGTTTTCTTGGTTCATTATATATATAAATATTTCTTTAAAATAAAAAATAATTGACATTCTTGACTGACTTAATTTTTATTATTATTAAAAATATCAAAAATAATCAGTAGCATCCTAAGCGGTTACCCGTCACTTGGCCCCTGATAGCCTTTGTGTCTTTCATGGAGTCCTTTTTTTGCATGATGATGTCTTTCTTATGACCGTTATTGGCACCCCATGTTCTGTTTCTATTGGCTAGCATTCTTTCTGAATGTTTCCTTGTGGGGGTCTTTCAAATGAGGTAGAGAGCTCAGGCATGCTACTGATCATTTT
This sequence comes from Megalonaias nervosa, assembly GCA_016617855.1. Taxonomy (NCBI): domain Eukaryota; kingdom Metazoa; phylum Mollusca; class Bivalvia; order Unionida; family Unionidae; genus Megalonaias; species Megalonaias nervosa. The sequence goes on along the minus strand of JAECUM010030554.1, from coordinate 31,758 downwards.
AGGGGGTATCTAGGCATTGCGGTTTCATATAACCCCCCACCAAATCAAACCCCGGGGTAAATGCAAAATGCACTCACCACGTGGCGTGACGTGGTGAGGGGTTCATGAAACTTCGGGGCGGTGCCCCCCAATCTTAATAAAATTGGCAACCCTTGGACCATATCCCCACCCCCGCAGCCATGGGAATCGAAAGACAGACCTTCAGCACCAGAATTCAAATATTCTTGCACTGAGCTATGACATTCGGTTGAGTGTATATGTTCGAGAAATTACTATATAGTATATGACTAACACGAGAGAGTATTACATTTTCTAAATAAATCAAGAAAGTTATGATTTTATTAAAATATATTCACCACTCGTATATATAAACGAAATAATTTAAATTACAGACACAGGTAATATACGTGCCAGTCTGAGTCATACGTCAGCCAACCCCACACAAAATCGATAAAGTACATCCTGTTCCCAGTACGGCCTTATATACATATATTTTTCGTTTTAAGGTTTCAAAATTGCTATCAGAATACAACACTGTTCACATTATAGGGCAAGAATATATCAAACAGGTTGGTTTTTAACAAACCTGTAAGGATTAACAGACAGACGGACTAATACGCTTTGTTCGATACACGTATATACAACTGGGTTTGTACAGGTAACGACGTAGTAGTAAGGGAAATAATCGTTTAATTTACTCCGCAGAGAGATAGCAGAGTTATCTCGCTTTATAATATATACAATTGCTTTAATCATAGGAATTGATTATTATTAATTTTGATTAGTAATTTACCCATCAGATAAAGAAATTTCTGACTATTTCATGAATTAGAGTACCTATTTACCCATCAGATAAAGAAATTTCTAACTATTTCATATATTTACTCATCAGATTATTAAAAATCAGTAAAAAAAATATATTATTTCAGAATCTGATTATTTTTTTTCCCCTGATTATTTACTTGGACGTTCTACGAGCATATATACAAATTAATATTAAGAGACTCTTCTCGTAGATCCAAAATGTTTCCTGTCTGGTCAGTAAGTTTGAAATTTATTCTTGACAATAATGGATTATGTACACGTAGATAAACTGGATTAATTGGCTCAGATATAATTAACCACCCGGGCAGTACTTGAGGGCTAAATGCATATAGTATATACCCCTGTTGGGCCTGGTTAGACTTTGAAAGATCTACTTGATAGCTGTCATCAATTACGTCACATACTAGATTGACCGCGATCGTAGATGTTATATTAACAATACCAGGTGAGATATGGCGACCTCCACCATGTGGATCATTATTATATTTAAGAATAGTTGGTGTGGGTATTAATTTTTTCCATGAATCACATATTCTTTTAAAATGTTCATCAATAAGATCATTAACTGACTTCTTTAGCTCCTCAGAGTTAAATCCCGGAATTACAAATGTTGGTAGCTGTTCTTCTGTGATTCCATAATATTTAAGAAATACTGTTTTAAATAAACGTTTATAGCTTACTCGCTGAATAGGATCATCTTCATTAACTATATAAGTACTAAGAAATCTATCTACCGGTACGTTTAATGTTTTTCTCTATCAACGATAGCCTTATTTACATATTCTAAGTCTGATGCAACCTGATTCAAATGTTGTATTGTTTCAATTATTTGATTTTTTAAGTCATCGTTGTAGGAAGTGCTGATACTGGAAAATAAATTTCTTAGATCATTAAGTACACGTCCGTGTTCAGATTTAATTGGTCTTGATTTTGAGTTAATTTCTTCAACATTAATTGTTGCTATTCTTGTTGTACCTTTACCCCGAACAAAATCTATAAAATGATTATACTGTGCATAACCACGATAAGCATCCGGAATCTCTATAAACGGATAAGTTTTTCGATATTCTGGAAGTTTTATAAATTTTTCAACATCTATGACGAAATCAGATCGTTGTGGTTCTGGTGGGCCTTGATAAACCGGTGGCACTTCAGGCCATCCTAATACTGATTTAATCGAACTTTGATAAATATCTACAGAATAATCAGGGGAATTTATTTCAATAACCGCTGATAATGTTGGTTCGTGAACAGTAATTGCTATTTTTGATTCTTTTCATGTAATAGATTTAATTCTGCGTTGGAACTCATCATTAATCTGTTCTATTTGATAACTGCCCGTTGGAATAGCAACTACTTGCCAATCAGGAGTTCCATCAGGCTTATTCTTATTAGCAAATACTAATGAATTATTTGGCTGCAGTCCACCAAATGGTTTTGATCTAATATTTGGCCAGCTATAATAAACTCGCAATTGTGCTAATGCTATTTCTTTTGCAGGAATTGCGGTTGGAAAGTTGACACTAAATTCCGGATTGGTCGAACTTAATGATATCATAGTGGTTTTTGACGGAGTCGTATTAGTGACGATCTGCTGAAGTAACTCCCTGTCTGTCATTATTATTTTCATTATTATTTAATTCGTTAAAATCATTAGCGATCACCTTAAAAGCGTCATCATAGGTTTTCATCATCATCGCGAATTCAGTATCGGATATTTCACCATCACTGACACACGAAGAAATGTACAAAGACAGTTTAGAGCATGCCTCTGCCACTGTATGTAATTTAGTCATATAATCGTGCAATTTAGCATTTGTACAGGTATCTATCTTTTTGGCTATAATACCGAGAACACCAGCAATAGTCGTTGATGCTGAAACAATGATGGTTATAACAATAGGTGCTGTCATCTTCAATGTTGATAGTAATAATCCTGTTCCAGCAATAACAACAGAAACCGAGTAAACAACTACATCGATGACAACTATACGCCTTTTGTATTTTTTTTATTTTCGTGTTATAATAATCAATAAAATTATTTAGTTTAGTCAGACGCTCACATACCTGATTGCATCTGTAACGTTGAATGTCGATGCGAGACTGTGGTTGATCCATTATTGTTATATTAAGTGACTAATTGTGGTGTTTCAGCTACAAATTCCAAACACCACCAGTAAGACGTTGCGGTTATTGTTTGATCATCTGCTTCCAGTAAAAATATTTCTTCAGCATCTTTATTTAACACTATAGATAAAACTCCAGAGAAAGCATCAGCTGAATGACGCCACGGAAATGTTGTAGTATAAATTTTAAACTTTGCAGAGCTAAAGATAGACAGTCTATAAACACCAGTAACTTCTGCGGTATATTTAATAGTGTTATTTTGCTGTGACCATGTTGTTAATCCTGATGCTACTGTGTACACTATATTTTTAATTTGTCTGTGTGGAATTTTAATCAGATTAGCTTTTTGAACAATATTAGGTATTCCACTGACAATATCATTGAGTTTCATGTTAACGTCGGCTAGTTTTATGTCAACGGTTGGTTGTTCCCCAAAAAAATCTTTAATGGTTTTGTTTAGATTTCTACGAAAATTTAAGAACGTTTCTACATGTCTGGAAAAAGTATTATTTAGTGTAGTCATTTCGTCATTAATTTTTTTTAGAGGAATGTTGCTATCGTCTACATATTTCTTCGTCACAGCATCAAAATCAAATTCTGGTGTTCTAAGATTATTAATACCATTATTATTCATGTTGAGAAATGCACGCATTATACCGCCGTTGGCCAATACGTACTTAGATTCTTGATCGTCGACATATTTCTTTGTTGCAGCGTCTGTATCTGTGACTGGGTTTCCAAGGTCTATAATTTTATTTTGATTCATAATAATGGCACCCGTGAACGAATCACCAGCTTTCTTAATATAATCGCTGACTGACGTACCGGAATCTTGTATTTTACCCTGATCAGTAAAAGTAACTATATTATTAACAACAGCATTAGGAACTCGTATAAGTACATCTGGTAGTTGTATATTACTAGTTTGTAATCGTCCTTGTTTATCCTGAAAAACAACTACTTCATTTTGATCAACACTGGTTATGTTTAATAAATCATCAATCTCATTTCTGAGCTGATCGAGAGTTGCGTATTTAGATAAATCAGCTTGCTGATGACCTTTACCACGAGAAGATCTTCCGTAAATGTCCACCATTATATTTACTAATGCCTGTTTAAATGTGACGTCGTAGTATATTCATGTACAACTTTGTGAGGTGGTTTTGTTGATTTTGATACAGCATTAAGTACGTTAAGTACTTCTCGACCACATATTGGTGGATCAGTTAATGTTTGTGTTGGTAACGTTGAATACCATATTGGAGTACTTTGATCGCCGCTAATATACTTTAAGAATTCTTTTGGTGGAGCTATCCATATGAATCAAAATAAATAATTCCACGTGGATCAATTGCATATCCAACCCAATGTGTGCCTGGACCAGAGTTTTCATCGAGATTAATAATACCTGTTTCAATATTGTTTGGTTGTTTCGGTAATTGATCACGCATAAAAACTCCTCTAAAATTTTTTATTTTTAATTTTTAAGCAGCATCTAGTAAATCAAAATTGGACATAGGAGATATCAGTAAACTGTCCCTGGTAATCTTAGGCCTTTTCCGTACTATGAATGTGGAGTCCCTGGTAATCTTAGACCCCTTCCCTTTTTTTTGATTCCCTTTCCTGTTGCTTTCTTTAATGCCATTCCAGCAGCGGTTCCAACAGCACCTAATGCAGCTGCTTTTGCAACAGCTGGGGCTGCAGCGGCTATTAATGCTGGTATAGCAGCAAGAAGTGGAAATATACCACCCGTCTTAATGATGTCTTTAATGGCATCCGCAGAAAGATTAAGTTTTGTACCTTTATTTGATTTTTTAGATTCATTGAAATGCCTGAGCTGACGTTCTGTAAGAGATAATTTATTTGAGCCGCTCATCTGCTCTTTCTTTAGCAATATTTTCAATCCACAGTTATTTTTTGATGCTGATTGTATCCTTTTAATCTGACCAGGAGTCAGATTAACATTAACGTGATTATACGACATTATAATATTCATAAACGATCTAATTACATGTTTTCTACTGGAGCATCAACTACTCTCATTCGTCCACCAACACCTTCAAGTAACATCGATTTATCGCTGAGTATAACAGCAATTGCTCTGTAATTGTCAATAGCTACTGGTCGTGTCACACGAGCTCGAAAGTGTATATCAACTACTGATTGTCTGGTTAAATCTAAATGTTCGAGTGAAAAGTAATAAATCGGATATAATGTTGTAAAATCTCATTGTGATATTTGTAAACCAGTATCAATATTTTGATCACGGCCCATGAACGTCATTAGACGATGATATGCACGTGCTACATGATTTTGCTCGAAATTCAGTAATATATCCTCGGATGGTTCTTGATGTCCGTTTATCCTCAGCGATACTTCAGAAACACCAAGATTGTCGAATGTCATTGTATTACGTAATTGATTGTTCAATCGTGCATTATCTTGAAATGCAATAAATATATGTCGTGGTGCAGAAACACCTTGTTGTAATGCTATTTGCCATGTAAATAAACCATTAATATTTATCTGGATAGCATTTGTGGTCATTGTCAACCATGATAACGCTGATTTACCACCTTGATTCATAAAAGAGAGTAGACGTTCTTCTTCAGGTATTGTTGGAGTCATTACTGGAATCCATAATGAAAGTTTGGTTAATACTACTTTACCATGAAGTGCCACAGTTGCAGCAGCATCAACACCAGCGGGGTGCCATATTGCATCATCGTCCGTGGCTTTTCTTTCAAGTACAACCGTATGTTTGGCTCCAAAAAATAACCTTTCTGACGTTTCTGCAAAATCCAAATATATGTGACAGTGGAATCGCACATGAAAACCTTTCATTTTCGTTAAGCATTGCTCGACGTGACGCAAATCCCAAATTGAAATTTTCATTCATTGATACAACTGTATCCCCAGCTGCATTTAGTGTTACATTCCTATGTTCGGGCTGATCAGTTGTATCCTTTGCAAACATCATTGATGGACCAGCTGATCTTGAATAATCGTCGCTGTATCTAGCAAGACCCAATATTGTTGTTGCAACATCAACGTCTTTCTGGATTGATTCAATATTTTTTCCGTCAATCATATACGTAGCGCTGTCAAATAACGCCATAATGCCATTATTAACAAAACCAACCCGATCAGCAATTCCATAATCTGTATTATCCATTTTTAAAAGTCTACCTTCAACCTCAATAAACGCCTCAGCGGGTAAGAAATACCTACTTGTATCCTGAACCTGTAGTTCAATTCTCCCACGCTGATCTGGAATTCGAGCGTCATAAGAATAATATTGATAATCACGCACAGACTCATCTTTGAGTACTGGTGCGTCCATGTCAAATGCTGGATCAGATATTCGCTTGAACATCTTTATTATATTTATTATCGTCTAAAACGAAGACCACTTGAGACCACTTCCTGCTATCAGACTAGCGGTTATATTTTTTTCTTTTTCTGACATTGGTACATCAGCCAACTCTGCTAGTTTTTGATTAGCAACCTGATTTATTATTTTACTGACATTTGCAGGCATTACTTCAGTACTAGGTAATTTTACTGGTGGTTGAGGTTTTCGTCGTATTAATCGTGCTAGTCTATCTTTGATCGCTGAAAATGCTTTACCAGCGAGACTACCCATAACACCAATACCTTTTTCACGAACAACATCAATAGCTTTCATTCCCAGTTGCTTTGCGATCGGTATTGCTTTTGGGGCTATCCTTTTAAATAAACCCTGAACAACATCACCTAGTCCATCTCCGTAGGTTGTTTTGTATACTGGTAATCGTGAGTTTATTACCCTGACCATGGTTGATCCACGTTGAGTACTATGTACGATCATTTTATTATAGTAATTGTATTTAATTACGTACTCAGTCACTGTAGTAGTCATCGGCAATTTCGTTAATATGAGACTGATAAACATCAACGTCCATGATACCGCCTGTAAATAACCGTCTGCAAATATCGGCTGCTTCATTAATTATTTCTCTAGAATTATTTCCGGCTCGTTTTCCTCCGATGAGAATTTCGAGACGTTCAACGTCATTAAGAACGTTATTAGGACATAAAGTAAAATCACCTCCAGTAGAGAAACCTTTTCCTTTTTTTAAATCTTTTATCTTCTTCTCTTTCTGCCTCTCTCTGTATTTCATTATTTCATATAATCCTGTTAATCCCTTCTTTTCATTGTTTTTTCATTTTTCTTCCGGTAATTCCCCAAATTCCTCTTTATACAATCTTTCTCTCTCCTTCAATTCCTTTATCTCTTCTTCCTGTGTCTCTTTAATAAACCTTATCTTTCTCTCTTTTTCTGATTCTCCCCCTAGTGATGTTAATGATGGAGGAGGTGATGGTGTTTCTTGTACACGTGGTGGTGATGATTGTTGTTCTTCCAGAATTTTCTGTGAGGCTGGCGACCAAAATACTGATTCTTTTACTTTTTGTATTTTTGCTGCATCCTTTGGTGTTGGTTGTAATGGCGGTGGTAATGATAATGATGGTTGTTGTGGTAGTGGTGGTGATGGTTGTTGTGGTGGTGGTGTTGGTAATTCCAATGTTTCAGAAGGAGGAGGAACTTGTGTTCTTTTTGTATATTTTCGTTTTGGTCTTGCTGCTGCTTCTTCCTCTTTTGTTTTTCATCTTTCTTCCTTTTCTTGTTGTTTCTGTTCTTTAAGTTGTTTTGCTTCTTCCTCTTTTGCTCTTCTTTTTTCTTCTATTTCTTGTCTTGCTTCTTTCTTTATTACATTAACGAAATAATTAAAACTCCTATTATAATCTCTGTATATTATATCATCGGATTTAATTTGCTCAACGTCAGCACGTATGCGGTATAGTACTCTTTGCCACTGTTCACGGGATTTAATGACATTTTGATGATCAGGCTTTAAGAATTTATTTCTTTGAACAAAACTCGTAGCAGCAAATTCGGATAATTTGTCAAAGTTTTAAATGTTATTAATTGCCTCAATGAATTCCTCAGTAAATTTATCAGCATTGCTCATTGAAAGAATGTTTTGTTTTTGCGCCGTTGATAATGGTTGAGCAGCAGCTATTTCTATTGGAAGTTCTCGTAAAAGTCTTTTTGTCTGTTTTGTTCTTTCTGCTATTTTTTCAGTTGCTTCAGCAGTTTTCTCTAAAACAGGAAGAAGAGGTTTAGTTGTCTCTGTAATAGGTTTAAATGATTGTTTTGTATCCTCTTCAAATTCAACATGAGATTCTTGTCGTTGTTGTAATTGTTGTCTGACAGCATTACGGGTAGGTAAATATTTTCTGATTGCCTCTAGTCGCTCTCTTGCCAATCGGGCAGAATGAGGTTCTCCAATGACGACCATATTAATAAGATTTATACTTGCTGTTTAATTTACAGCAGCAGGCAGGGCGGCCGACAAAAATTAATTGACCCGGCGAGTAAACTAAACGCACTATAACATAAAAAACAAAAAGTCAAAAATAAAATAACAAAACTAAGCTAACATTATCCGTTTTGGTAATAATAATAGTTAGGAGGTTCGGTTTAGAGTTATTGACCTTATTTTTCAGCCCCTGTAGGAACCTTATGTTTTAGACAAATGACAATTCAGACAGATGTCTGTTCGACCTGCCTGCTGCTCTATCTCTCTCTAATACTGCATCGCTTACTGTTCCTTTAACAGTATGTGTGTGTGTGGCTACATATGTGTGCTTATGTGATTATAATTGTAGGTGTTTATACATATGTACATGAAGAAAATGGTTACAATAAATACTTTGTTTTTTCCCATTCGCTCTCTCCCTTTCTAGAATAGCCAGTATTAAATTCTGTATTGGGGTTAGAATAAAAATATAACCCAATGCACTACTAATAATAAACATGCACTCCCCAAAAAAAGAATCTTTCCCATCTATGTTACGTTTAAGGCCCCAATAAATTGCTTACGTCATTTGCTGTGTCTATTACGTTGTTTCTCTAATTACTTTATTCGAAAATATGTTATAATTTAAAATGTCATCTAACTCACGAGCAATTTTGATTTTTCACCTAACGTGTTCCAAACCATTAGAATTTACAATTGTATGTCCTGCTGTACCGATTCTCACGTCGTTTAAATACAAATGTATCTACAAAAATCATTGCACATAAACATACTGGTTAATGAAATGCAGATTATTTCAAACCGATAATTTTGTCCGTTGTTAATTGTGTGCATCTTTGTTCTTTGCAATTTTCAAACATCTTACCCTTCAATTAATTATGTACTATTTTGCCGAAATATCCGCCCAATATGTGCAGTTTCTTGAGAATGATATTGATGATATGTACAAAAATATATTCTATTCCGTTATCGTCTGACGAAAACTGATTATAAATTGCCTGTTAAGTGTATCCTCTCTCGTACGTAATCAAGATAAGTTTCACTACTCTTTTTCCATTTTTTTGTTTATCTATTTTAGCTAAGAGGGATCTGTTACAATACTTTTCTAGATTTAAATATTATTAGAACTTCTGCCATCTGCTGACGTTATATGTCTTACAGTTTGATTAAAGGAGAATTATGAACGTCATGTATCATCAAATCAAATATGTGATTTATTAGTCACACAATAAGATTTATAGACCCTAAGTTTAATAGGCTGCATTCCTATTTGTAAAATCCCAATAAAGTTCTAATCCTGACATTGTGACAACAGAAAGTGAAACTTTCGTGAATAAATACAATAAAAATCACAACTTACATGACTGTCCATACTTAAATATATCTCGTTCAGAGGGCGAAGGTGGTAGACTAGTGCCATTAGGAAAAATAAAATCGTTATTAGGATCGTCATCGAAATTTCCAAGAAGTCCTTTAGGCTTTCTCTTGAATACAGTTGGAAGTACGACGCTTACAGAAAGCATTCCAACACCCAGAGACACGTTAAAAGATATACCTACAATATAATGACATGATCACGATTGTTCAAATACAATTGTAGTTGTAACGTATCCACAATTTATTGTCTTAGCAATAGCATTGTCTCTGCCAAAAGAAACTGATTATATTGTACGACATAGATATTAACATGAAAAACCTTAAACTCGTGTTTACGCCGTATAATGTTACACAAGCTATTAAAATCTTGCCACATAATATGGGTAAAAAAATACATAATATGGATCTTGATCACCTGTTTCGTCTTCTTGTTGCAAATTAATTTGATAACGTATATATATGCATGTAATATATGCATGTGAAAGTGCTTTCTTAAGGTACTACTATTTCTGTCCTCTCTCAAACGTTTCTGTGTTTGCGTTTAAAACATGGAAGACATGAAATATAGATCTCTGATGAAACATATGTATTAAAGGAACACTAATTAAAATGAATATTGAAATGGCTAATTATTCAAAGTTTTATTGTATAAGATCCATTTTTTTAATCAGCATTATGATCTAGAAATATCAAGTACTTTACATAAAACTAAAACAATAAATTAAATCATCTTTAGTATTGCAGATAATGAAATCTGACGCATTAAACTTTCTCTAAAAGTGAAGGAACGTAAAGTAAATTACGGAAACATATTGTCCTTACCTGACGAAAATACAGCTGTGAATGTTTTTGAAGCTGTATCCCGGGTTAAACAAACAAATTCATTTAGCACTTCAAATTCTTTGGATGTATCAGCAAAATCACTTGTGTAGTCATCAAATGATGAAGATGCACTATTGTTCGATTTGGCATAAATTATTAAACCTGTAAGATATATGTACATCTGAACACACATGTACTCCTTTAGCACATAGTAGAGATGAAAGTGAAAGATTCAAGCTAAATATATATTGGAGGTGGATAATGGTTATCGCCGGAATGTATTTAAGGGCATGTAAGACTAATAGAGCAGAATAGCAATAAAAGGAATGGGAAGAATGTGGTTTCTTCATAAAAGTAACAAAACTATTGAATATAACCCACCATCTTTATTTTCATTCAGCTCTACATGAACATTAGCACCATGATTATCCTTCGCTGCAAACGCCGAGAAAATCGTAGCATCCGCCAGATTCCTATCAGCTTTCTCCGCTCTAGCTGTACGCGACTGCAGGTAAAAAGTGACGTTGGTTGTCTCCAATAATACAAGTGTGTATTCTCCCCATCCGTTAAAAGTAAACTTTCTCTTGTCCAGTGTTTCGATATGAGGATCACCCCAGAAGCTAGCTGAAACGGCAAGGCTATTAGCTCAATATCATATATTTTGAAATCGTATCATATTTTTGCAACATGACTACCCATATGACTGAATTAACACTTAGGTATTAAAAGAACATCTAGTCGCATTTTGCTATTCACTTTACTTACACACATGAATTTTAAATACAACAAAAATTGAAAAAGCACCGCCCCGAAAAATGTCTGTTCTCAACTCAAGATATTGTGATAAATGGAAACTGAGATATGAAATGTACATATGATTATCGTATTTGACTTTTAACGTTTTAATATTCTCTCCCTCTGCACAAAAAGATCAGCTATCACACTGTCGCACTGAGTCAGTGATACATTTGTATGTGTCTGTTTAAGACAACTCAGTTGTCCGTATTTTATTTCAAACCTAGACTTAAAACAAGTAATAATTGACCATGCAACTTGCCATAGTAAGCAATGCATGACGTTGAACTCACCAAAGAAAAACGGGAATACATTGTAACAGTTACTGACTGGTCTGAGTTGGTAGTATAAGTGACAGAGGTTCGTTTTGTGACAGCAATATTCCTTCATTCTGGAGTCAATAGCTTGATGTTGTTTGGAAAACGTTATTTTGTGATATTCCTGAAACCCACCAGCTCTTGGAGCAGTTTGTAAGTATTGACTAGTCCTCCGGTCATAGCAACATGTCTATAATAATAATAATAATAATAATAATAATAATAATAATAATAATGATAGTGATATAAATACTTCTATTACCACTTCACGGAATCGTGTGTATCAAAATGTTTGCGCACGATATATGAGCTACAATTAAGAGTTTCGTTGCCCTCTGCAGGGATACTTGAGGATGTATATATTCAGTCTTAAATGATATAAATACTGACTTTGGTTCACCCACTGCCTCACGCACAAAGTGGTGGCTATGAGAAAACGGATAACCTTAAGTTCAATGGCCGTGGCGTTAACGATAACCAGGGTACCTTTAGAGCAAACTCCCGTTTTATACAGATACATGTACAAATATAGTTATTATAATAATCTCTTACAGTATAGCTGACTGAATAATTTAATGCTTAAAGAAGGAAATTCATAAGCACGCAGGCTTAACATATACAATTGTGTTTTTGTTCTTAACCATGTCTGATGAAATGCACGGCACATTAACTGTATTGTAACAAGTTTCTCGGGGAGTCATATAAATCTGTGAGGTTTCGTATAATCCAGAGGCTGCTGTCGATGGTGACGTGCGCTGAGATAGGTATTGGTTAATACACAGTGAGTGACCAAAAGCTTCGGGATCTACAGATCTGCATGAAATAAGAAGGGAGTCGAGTGATCCTTCCGCAGACTGGGAGAAGCTAGCCATGCATGGCTACTCCTTGACAATTTCTTTGTATTAATTTAATGTGCATCAATCTGCTAAATATATTGCTCGAATTTATGTATACGGGTATGGTCTCAGATTCATTCTTAGTTCAAGTACAACTTAATCACAAATTCGTGTTCCGTGTCTTCGGTAAATCCAATCGTCCTGTTAACTACTACTGTGCAACTTCTTATCATCATCGCCATTATCAAACAAATAACAGGCATACAATAAACACAGCAATGCAAAATACTACAACGACAGAAACATACATTCATATCGTACAACGAGGGACACAGGTATACGAAGGGTTCGTAATATGTAAATTAGAATCCCAGTGGGCAATCGTGGGACTTAGAAACATGTTTTCGAGTTCATGTAAGCTATCATTAATGTTTGTCATCAGCCGGCTTTGAACAACATAGGAGCAAACACGATGCGATATCATTCACCTGACTCTACAATCATGATTTTATACCGGTACTATCTATCTATCTATCTATCTATCTATCTATCTATCTATCTATCTATCTATCTATCTATCTATCCGTTCTGTCTGGTGTATATTTATAAATCTCTCTCTCTCTCTCTCTCTCTCTCTCTCTCTCTCTCTCTCTCTCTCTCTCTCTCTCTCTCTCTCTCTCTCTCTCTCTATATATATATATATATATATATATATATATATATCTACCTCAATTTTTTTTCAGCAGGAACTTCCATACAAATATCATGAATTTAAGATGTATACTTACAATTTGTGGGAAGTAACTCACAGTAAAGGGTATCAATCTGGTAAGAATTAAATACTAATGCAGTTCACAAGATTGCCTAACAACATAATTAAAAAATGTTCAATATAAATTGTTTCAAAACAATGGAACAATTTATAAGATGTGCATAATGGAATATTAATATGCCGGTTTGATATTTTATTTTTATTTCGTTTTGAACAGCTGCCTTAGGCAAAACGAACTTCAAATTATTTATTTTGCTTAATGTTCATTTTTTTAGTGGCTTAGGGGTTAGTGAGTGGCGATGTAACCTGCCCATCCGATTTATGGGCGATAGCAACCTTCATTGAAATTACCGAACTAATTTGGTCCTAAGTTATAATTTAAATGTACAAGATATTGCTTGGGTAATATAATTCATGCCCAGTCTATCGATTGTCGGACAGTATTTAACTACTGCAGATTTGAAATGTTAGTCTTTGAGCAATCGCAAATGGTTAGGTTGCATAGTCATTGAACTACCGTCTGATTCCAACCAATATTTGCAGGGATTCAGCTCCCACAAGCCTGAATGAGAGACGTTAAAGCTATTTATTTACAGTTACATTATGATATCTGCCAATCACACGATTACTAGTGTCTGGTGATGTATTGGACTTTAAAATTGATACTATGACCATAATGTTAACTGTTTGATCAAATCCAAGGATGTAAGTTCTCCAACGAATTTGTTTGCTATTACAATTATGATACAGTGTTGAATAAGGCTTACCTTTCCATGGGGGCTGTACCACCACCTTGGTCGTACTACAGAACAGTAAGTATCTGAATCCAGGAAGTAATTGTTTCCATATGAACTATCCCACCATAGCCAGTTTAGTGAACAGGGACATAATGGCATGTTATTATTCATTGTTTCGTAGTAAGTTTTCTTATTAATGTTTTCTGACCACCACGAAAGGCATACACGTTGCTCATTGCTGAAGTGGTATCCTTGAGGTGTCAATCGATAGTACAAAACACCTCTCTGACCTGTGAAATATAGTAATTGCTCATACTGTATCGAAACATTCCAATATAGATAACATAAATACATACGTTCATACTTATATACATACACAAGCGAATTATACTGAATGAATGTTATATATATATATATATATATATATATATATATATATATATATATATATATATATATAGCTGATATTGATTAAAATATGTCGAAGATGATAGATTTAATTTTTTCTGATAAAATAAATATCCGACACCACCTTTAGAATTGTTTTAATTTAAAAACTTCAGTCTGTTTTGTTGATTAAATTTGTAAAGCAAATAATTAAATGCTAGCGATTGTTCTACGATGTTTAAATTACTAACTGAAAAACTCGAACAAAGCGATTACTTTATACATACTTGAATAAACTTATGGTTCGCTTATAATGGATTTAACGTATGACAAGTCCAGCAACACCTACTGATAGCATTCATCACTATATAGGACCGTCCCCAAGAAAAATCCTTAACTGGGTTTGTAATGTCGTCAGCATTTGTTTATCTGTATTTGAAGCGCCGTTAACATAAATGCTGGCGCAGAACAATTAGTGGAGCGTATAAACATATTTATCTAACATTAATTCTGTATGACTACTTTCTTCTTTTGATTAAAGTACGTCTATTAGTGAGTGAAAATGTACGAATGTTTATCGCTCTTTGCAAAATATAAATCGAAGAGATCTTCAGCACCTGCTTTCCATTTCTTTTGTTGAGAAGTTTCAAACCATTATTATTGTTCCGCCTGTATTGAATGCGTAAATTCATAATGCCAGCTTTATCATTGAAGAAATATTTATTAAAATAGGCTTGATATGCAAAAGTACGCCACCAGTAACGTGAACGTTTGCCCAATAGATAGATCAAACTGGCATATACTAACAAACATGTTTATAAATCGAAAGATGGTATGGTGAATCAAAGTTAAAATAATTAATTTTGCGTAGGATCACCAAATGCAGTCGTCGTCAGAAGTATAGAGAAGACAAATCAATTAATCGCCATGCACACAATTCGAATAAAATCTGTTCATATTATAATCAGTAACTGTAAACATAGCTCCGCTGAGATAACTACCAACGCCAGTACTTCAAAAGAAGAAAAATATAGGGATATACTGAAGCGTGTAAAGAATAAATAGAAATACTCACCATTTGATTCAACATATTTGTCAATTGTCCTAGCCGTGGACATAAATGAATTTAAATCTCTCTTCACAATCCTCGGTTCTTTGAAAGAATAACCGATAAAGATGTCATTGTATTGCAAGCGCACTAGGTCTTTGAAATAGATGTAGAAGGCAAATGTGTTTAATCCATCTGTCACCAAAACGAGCTGGAAACTAACGTGCTGTACAACGGTAAAATGATAAAGTTATATGAACTCTTTTCGGTAGACAATATTTCAGTTGTATTCTATTCCAATACGAATTTTGTTAAGAACTGTGAAATAAACAATCTAATAGCAAATAGCTCTTGAAAACAAAATTAGACTTTAAATTAAATGATATTAACACATATATGATTCTTCCATTAAAAAAAATATACGAGTGCATGTATTCCAGTATAAGAATTATATCAAACGATTGTATAAGAATTAACAATATAATCTTAAATGCATATATGATGGATAAAATAATATGTTTTGTGTGTGTCGTGCTAAGAATATATTATTTTGTTTATTATTTCAGTTTGGTAAAGAAATTATTTTAGGTATATAAAGTGAGGATTCTTCTATGTATCTTAGGTTATGCCAAAGAATATTTCTTTCCATGTTCCTTTCTTCCCAATATAACATATTCTAAAGAATGCATAGGACTCATTTAATAGCTAACACATCATTAGACATTTTCTTCAGAGGTTTATAATGTGTACAAAGATAGAAGTTTTATATAATGTAGCAATATGAAAACCCTCCAAGTTGGTCACGACTGATTAAAATGCGTTTGTATATTTAAATTACGTGCGATAGATACTCATATAGAATGTTGTTATGTTGTAAAACAGTTTATTATAATGTGGCCCCTAGATCTCTAATGCACGATTTGAGAAGTGTTTTCAAGAAGAGCCGCCTCTTGTTAAAGTGTAGAATATTCCTGATAATATAAATTTTTAACAATAGTCTAACAGTTATGATATGCTTCAAAACACAACAGTGTTACCTCTGATTGTCGAGTAGAGGCTGGATATGGGTGTACTTTATCCCACGTGACGACAAGAAGAAAAGTTGGACTAAAATTTCCTTGGTCTTTTTCCGTACTACGCACGAAATCTCGCACCTTCACGACATTTTCGTTTGAGCTTAAAGTATAATTAATTATAATGTCATACGCATGGTAGTAGATAATTGCTTCTCGAAACGATCCAGACTGTTGAAGGTGAAGGTCAGTAAAGTATGGGGCGAGATAGGAATGCTGTTGAAAGTCATGATCACTACGTGGTGGATTGGGTGTGGTGACCATCTCGTTAAATGAAACAATTCCGTTACTGCAGATCTAGAAATTTAAAATAAATTAAATCACATTCATTGTTTGCAAAGACGATAAAGATAAAGGCTTAAAAACTCATTACGCACTTCTAATGAATAATGTAACTCAGACTTCGACAGTTTGCGCTATTATAGAAGCAATCAGTAAAGCCAAGTAAATCATTTATACACATTTTAAAACTTTGCATGAAGAGAATATACTGGATAATGGAGATCAGGTGAGCTCTCGGATGAAAACAGAATGCATGGTTCTGTCTAAAGATCTAAGATATGATTCACATTTTGATGAATTTGGTTTTGTTTCATTATATACAATTTGCCTGCATTGCCTTAACGCAAAGCTAATGCTATGATGAACAAGCTCTGTTTATTTGAATGTTTCTACCTTCGGTTAGAATTTCCTTGATTAGAACACACAAAAATGTATCATTCGCTTGCTGCTTACATGCATTTGTGTATAAAGTACTCCGTATATTGGAAACGGTAATGATGAAGTCACAGCAGAGCTACAGGCGTCATCCACGTTTGTGAGAGTCAGATCAAATGTTGATATGCCGTAGCTAAACATAAATGAAGCTGAAAGAAAACAAATTTAAAAATGAATACATTTGGTTATCTATACAAGGACTAAGAGAAGGGGAATATAAAATAACAACATTATAGAACGGAAAGAAGAAACTTCATATAAGCAAAATACGGACAAAAGACATGATTTAATTTCAGCACCTTTAAAGAAACTGTAGTCCTATGAGTGTTCATATACGTCATGGTCCTAAGCAAACGGTTGTCCAAAATTTATCCACTTGGCGCTGTAGAAGATTAGTCTTGTTTTTCTGAATAAATTCCACATTTCCGTATTTTCAAACATGCCAACTATGAATTTGTTAATATAGAAGACGCAATTATTGTTATCATTGTTGGTCTTTTCATCATACGTCTTCTTCTTTCTCTTCTTCTTCTTCTTCTTCTTCTTCTTCTTCTTCTTCTTTTATTATTATTATTATTATTATTATTATTATTATTATTATTATTATTATTATTATTATTTTTTTTTTTTCCTTTGTAGACAAAATCAAATTTCCTTTTTACATTTGTATGTGGAAAGAATATTATTCCAATTTCTGACAAATAAGGAAATAAAATGGACAACAAAAGAACAGCAACAAAGAAGACAGAACATTAACAGACGTATTTGTCAGTATTGAATTGTCATTTCCACATAAAAAGCAACTAGAGCCGAATAGATGGTCTCAGCTAATCAATGCAGTCAGATATTGTCATATTAGCGTAACATGACACTATAGCGACCCCAAAACAGACGTGATACACAGAACACCACTATACCAATTTCATTTGCACACGATGTCTAAAATATTGACAGATATATAAAGAACACATAGAAATATATTAATCTAAACTGCGTCCTGTGTACGTAAGGTTGATCGGGCTAAGCTTGCTTATACAAAAATCAAAAGACCCACAGTACAATCTTCTAATTCCATTTGAAATGATATTGGGTATTACATTCATATTATTCAACTGAAATAATTTCATTACACATTTCTATGGAGAATCATTAGGCAGTCCAATTCTGTTACGATATGTTTCTGCAAATTTACAAAACGAGGGCATTGCTGAAAGTCTGAATAAAATGGAGGTTAAATTCAGATATCTCCATCGTCTGGTTATTACACATATTGACATTACTTTTGCCTAGCAGCTCATTCAGGTGTGGATGGTACGCATACCGCTTAGTCCCAAACTAACCGTGATCCAAAAATGTCCATTTCGACTTTTTCCAAGTCAAACTGTGTCACTCTGAACAGATAACAATTTCAGAAACTGATATGGAAAGATATAAGTCTTTCGAAATGACCTTGGGTCTTGCAGTATTCTGAATTTGGCTGCTTATAAATCTGGTCTTGTTATTGTGCATAGTAAGGTAGATTCAAATTCCTTTATTAAATTAGGTCTTGTCGAGTTCGAGTTGGAGCTCAAAAGAAGCGGCCAAGATAAAGACAATACGCATCCACATATGAATAATTTGTGTGTAATATATACAATACGGCAAATTAACCGAACAAACTATCGATGCTGTTTGCAATATATCGATACAGTACTTGTCTGAAAAAGGTGGAAAGGTATAATACGATAGCTCAATCGCAATCTGCATTTACCTTTAATAGGCAACTATGCTGTTTACATTACATGTGGCTTCATTAGAATATATCAAAAGTAATATAAAATACATATTAATATTTCTATGTTTATTATCGGTATACTCAGATGATGTGCATCTGTGCATCAATCATAAGTGACGAATGTTAAATAATATACGAGTGAACTAATTTATTAAATTATTCGTTGATCAAACTACTTCCAAACAATATATGTTACATGCCGTAGAAGTTATGACAAAATTCTACAACTACCTTCCCAGAAATAAATTATCTATGCCCAATGCAAACATTCTAGCCATTTCATTATATTCGTGTTCAATGCTATGCAATGACAAGCATTTCGGTCCAGCAACGTTTGATGTAGGAGTCTCGTAAGCTCATTAATGAGTCAGCTTGGCCCCAATAAACTTATGTCTTCTAACCAAATTTCATGAATCAGAAAGAGGGCTAGTGAGCCTATAATGAAAACTGTTGGTGACTCCCAAATCCTATGTTCTTTAATACTGATACATACTATTGATATTCGGGTAATGACAATCATTGCAACAAGACCAAAGCAGTACTTTTTATATGGTCCTAAATGAGACACTTTATCTCTTACTGTACCTAAACCTCAAATTTCGATCAATATAACGAGAACTGCATTGGTATTGTTTAAATTCTTGTTATTAACTGAATATAACTGGTACTTGTCCGTTTTAACGACAATTGGATACATAGGTATTTTGTACATTTTTATACGGCAATATTTTGCTTACTTTACGTTCTGTATATTTCTTACAGAACACTCTTTATTTTCAATATAACTTTTATCTTTGCAATTAAATGCAAATATAAGCTGGCTTTGATTAGGAATTTATCATACTGACTATGGTAGAGATATGGAAAGAGCTTACTTGTAGCATCTTTATAAAAAGAATAGCCCTGTAAACGCTTAACCCTTTGTAAACCAAATCGATACTTTAGTGCGAAAACTGCGAGAGGAGCGGAATAAGTAGCAGAAGCAGATTTAGTAGTAAATTTATAAAAGTTGTAGCTTTATCAGCTGACTACCTTTGCAATAGTTTGACCCCCATCATGTGCATTGTCTTACGTGGAAATTAATTTCTTTTTATAATTGCCAACATTTTCGAGAAGCGATTGATTTATGTAAAGCAAGAATAGAAACATCTTTCACAAGTAAAATCAAGTACTGTTTATTGTCTTTGTGAAGAATTGTGGCTCTTTTTGCGTCATCAAACATACAAAGTTCGTTACTAAGCTATTGATCGTTTAACAAAGAATATATGAAAAAGGGAACAGTAAGTGATATATATTTGGTATATGAATCATTTGGACAAATTGAAGTTATCCTAATTTCCATCTAAAACATTGTTAAGACCAAATCGTCTGCGAATGCAAAAGTCTTAAAATTTGTTGATATAGATTCTTATTATTATTGTTATTGCTATTAATGATATTATTATTATTATTATTATTATTATTAGAGCAGTTCTTTTCGCCACAACCGGATGGACGTTTGCAAGCATAGCAACCGTTAGTATTTGTACATTTTTCGCCATCAGCGCAATGTCAGTCATTACATTAGTTAACATCTGCAAGCAGGAACCAGCGATGAAAATTAGACAATCATTTACTTAATTAATTAATGCTAATCTGAATCAAATACAGAAAAGTGAATTCTTCTTGACAATAAATAAATGCTTTCTTTGGATGAGAAAATAAAATTTCCACTCAACTTTTGTCCATGTTTATCGAAAAGCAAAAGGCGAAAAGAACTTATGTTTGCTGCTATTTAGTTGTCACTTATATGACATTAATAAGAATTAGAACCTAATAGATGTTTCAACATAATCAGCGGAATCAGAAACTGTCACATTATCGATGATCGAAAAAGACGATACTGACCCATAATCAGGTATTCACCTTGTTGTTTCTATGAACGCGGGACGCCACAATGCCATTTTTATTTGCATTCGACGACTAAAATATTGAAAATTGCAAACGACAACTAAAATATTGAAATGTGAATAAGGAACACAAACATTGTTTGATCAATCCCATACTACCGTTGACCGGATACAACCCATATGCAGGCAAGAGATGTTTAAACGAAATCAAAGGATACACACGTTAGTCGCCAAATGCAAGTTACAACACTAATGGGTATATTTTTGGAACCATTTGAAAAACATAAATTCTTAAAGCAAATATGTAAGAACTTAACACATAAAAACAGACATTTGTTGTTCAGTAAATAACCAGAACAGTGCGTAAAAGATGAACACTATTGGGCCTCATTGAAATCGCTCCGTACTGATGGATATAGTCTATATTACAATACAATATAAGGAAATGATCGACTGGTTGATGATTCTCAAACGTCTTGATTGCAAATAACAGTTTTCAAAACATACATAAACAGGCGTTTATCAAGTTAAATTGTAATCCGAAAATAAGAAATAGCATGATATATGGTTTTCACAAGGGCATTTGTTCATTTAGACTCCCGATGCACATAAATCTCGTCTTTCTACCGCACACCGTAAGGTAGATTCAAATTGTTTTAGGCAAAGAATTTGTGGAGTTGGAGAATACAAATGGTGGTTCACAGAAGATGGCGATTTGCGTTCGCCAATATATATTTTCGTTTGATATATACAGTTAGGGCAATCGAACAGAAGCAATGTGGATGGTGTACGTGATATATTGATTAATACTCTTCAGAGGACGTTGGAAGGATTTAATTTCATCTCGATCAAAATTTTCATTTGTCTGTAATGCATACATATTATATTTACATTCTAAGGCAGCGATTATAATAGTAATAGGTGGGCACAATGCGCACGCTTTACCTAATACTCATATTTTAAATATTTTCAAAAAAGACGATGCCAGTTTTAAAACAAGATCAAGAAAAACAATTGACATCATTATCGTCATCATCATATTTTCCCTTCTTTTTCTTCTGATTAGCAATACCACTGGAACACGATTATTCACTTTCAAATGATAATGAGATACATTAATAATATCTAAAGAAGAGGTTTCTCTTTTCCACTTTTTGATGATAATGACATTCGAGCCTAACTAAAATGTTTATTTTTATTGTTTTCGTTCAACGTTTCAACTATTGTATATTGTGCTAGAAATTAAATATTACAAAGTTTTTCATGGATTTGACATCTTTTGAGTTAAAGAAAAATACTGTTTTGACTGTGTTTACCGTATGCTTCATTTTTGCCCATGAAAGTACAATAGATTGTACTTTAAGATAATGTAAAAATGCTGACGTGGCATGTTGACTTTAAAAGGTTCTCGATGGAGTATCTGCATTTGGTATGGTTTTTGAATGCTCTGGAACTGAGCATGTTCATTAATTTAAATTGAAAATGACCGATATTCTGGTTATCTTATTGTGTCTTAGTATTTTATATAAAGATTGTTTAAATCCGAATTGCTCATTTATGTTTATTACTCGGCAATGACCTAGCTGCATGAAAGGATGTGGTTAATCCATTTTTAACAGACAAACCTTGTCAGGATAGCTAAGATAATCATTCATTGTCATAAGGAAAACATTCCTGAGATCTCCTTTTTGTTTCAAAGGGCTATTAGCAGAAACTAAACCACATAAATACATGTTTGTTATCATATGAAAATTGCAGTCCTAGTGATAAAACAAAGAACATATGATGTACCCACTAGTGATGAGAGGTCAGTGACCTATCAGATTTTGGTTCCAAAGTCACATCAACAGGAGATTCTTAGTCTACCCCATGGAATACACTTGGCTTTTTAAACAAGAGACTATAAGACCATTCACAAGATCTTGACTAATTTTTATTAGCTGGAAACTAAAAGTGATGTTTGTAAATATTGTAGACCTTGTCGCCATTGCCAAAAGGTAAGAAATACCAATCGTAAAATACACATGGTTCAGTAGCTATCCCGCAATTCACTGTTTACTGTAGTGCGATGAAGAACGAAAGCTAGCCAATAATAATAATTAAAAAAATATAAAAGAGCACCTTTTGACCATCAAGAAAATTATGGGTCAATGTTTTGAGGTGCGGAACCCAACATGAAGCCAGTATCAACAGAACGATTACAGGCCAGTGGACTTAAATGAGCTGGGCAACGCATAGCCCAGTGATACGGAGCGAAGAGGTTGAATCGGAAAGCATAAACGATTAATCATGTGTGTGTAGTGTGGTTGTGGTTCGGAACTCTAGTACGCCTAGCATGAAGCTAGTAGCAAACGTAAAAATGCGCATGCCAGTGATGGAAAACACACAGTCTAGTGGTATGGAAGCAAGTAGGAAATGCACAGTCCATTAGTAAGGATCCATCTGGCAAACACACATGCCAGTGATACGGAATCAACTGGTAATGATAAAATCGAGTGGTACCGAACCAAATAGTTAACATACAATCCAGTGTTACGGAATTAAGGAACCAGTTGGAAAACACAAGGTAGTTGTACGGAACCAACTGAAAGAAAACAAACACGTTAGAGTCGTCTGAAAATCCTGTTCGAAAGCATTTAAACAGTGTGACAAGGAAAATAGACGAACAACGCACTGCTAGGCACATATGTTGATGAAATGAATTTATGTAAGAAACGATGGAAAATATATATCTCCATATAGCTTTATGGTTCATATATTTTATTGGCTGGCGACATGTTTGCAAGCCACTATAATAGCACCTCTGTACTATTTTTACAGGTGGTATTGGCATTTGTTGGACAGACGAACGCCGTCCCGACGAAAGTTTTGAATGCAAGTTGTAGCCTTTTTTTATATAAAAAGATAACTTATTGTTGTGGTTCCAGAATGCAAGATAAGTGTGTCTCTCCTCCTCAAGTCGTTGCCTGTCATTTGCTTGTTGTGCTATTGTTCTGTACGATGTTATGTAGAAGCGGTCCCAACTATTATCCTTCGTCCCTTCCCTTGCGGTAAAACAAGGCAGTAAAGCACAACTAACCATTTTTTAACCTGGTCTTTAACGCTGCAAGATACGTATTAAAGCCTAAGTTCTTGTACGCGACTTCCTCTACTGAAGTCAAATTGTCCCGATTAAAATATTTTTCCCCAAACAAATTTGACATCTATCTCTGGTTTAATTTTGCGTACGACAAAATGATCATGCCTGATAATTTTGTCGACAGTCCTGTCCGCAATCTCATGCACATAAAATATAGAATAGCAACAAAATATTAAAATTGGGGCGCAATTTATTGTCTGTTTCCGACTTTAAATGACGCTGCAACCGTTTACAGATGGAATTGCCCAGTTAAAGTGTCACGTAATGCATAGCAATAGAAGATCTGCAGAATTTGTAGACAGGAAACAAGCTAATATAACGAGAAACTTAACTTTCAGGTTATAAAATCAATCTTATTGAATTTGTCTCTCATTTCAAATATCTCTTGTCAAAGGATTGTGAAGTAGCAAGAACAATTATTCACTCAGCTCAATCAAAAAGGAAATTAAACTATGACAGAACTCAACAAAAACAAATGTTAATCCAGGTGAAAGAATTCTAGGCTTCACGCCCATACCTCAAAGAACCCAACAGGTTAAATATTATGGTCGCCATAAAGCTACTAAGGCTTTGGCATTCACTTAGATTGAATTGAAGAATTAAAGAAAACCAAATGATTCTCTATTTATAAATGATGAATATTTGCAAGAATAAACAAAACCAAGAAGTGTCAAGCACATCTTAAGAGATCTTTCCGATTTTCCAAGCAGTCTCGAAGAATGTATCATTTGGTAATCTTTCACTTTCATAATGCAAGATAAAATACAGGATGTAAATATCATTTCTCTAGATGCCGTATTTGTTATCATATGCAGTTTCTTATATAATTGAAAGCACTCTTATCGGAGCATGAAAAGGAAAAGACTGAGGTTTTTTAAGATGTACCTCTTGTACTGGTAGAAGTGGTCGGCAAGGTGGTAATGGTGTTTGTTGTGTTATCAGGTGTTGCTGTTGATATAACTATAGTTTTACCCGTTGCAGATTCTCCATCTGCTGCTGTAGTGGTCATTGCCGATGTAGTGCTGGTACTTGTTGATGGCTGAGTGGTTGTAACTGTGGTGTGACTTTGAGTACATGTCGTCCCTAAAGTCAATGTCGAGCTCGAGGTTGACAGGCTGGCACTAGTACTTACATTTGTAGGTGTCTCTGTGGATACTGTTGTTGGTTCAACCGTGGCGCTGCTGGTTGTTGTTTGTTCTGTGCAAAT
Source organism: Megalonaias nervosa (assembly GCA_016617855.1). Taxonomy (NCBI): domain Eukaryota; kingdom Metazoa; phylum Mollusca; class Bivalvia; order Unionida; family Unionidae; genus Megalonaias; species Megalonaias nervosa. Next base: position 6,553 of record JAECUM010030554.1, on the reverse strand, counting down.
GCATTTAGAAACAAAATGCCGAGAACGACTCTCTAATAACCTGAACCTGTCACGTGCCATTCGGAGAGGGAATCGGATTCTTATTGTCTTTGCAATAAATGAGATGTGCCAAGCGAGCAAGAGAAAACGCATTCAAATGTTTGTGTAAAATATCTGCATTATTGTAAACTTTGTACATGTAGAAGTGCAGTCCTCGATATAAGCCGATGGTACGAATACATTGCTTGCAATGCCTACTCCATTATTCAATGATATCTTCAAGATGTGCTTCGAAGGAACTACACTCATGGTAAGTGTACAAGTCTCATCCTGTTCTCCTTTTCGATTATTGAAATACCAAGGTACCCATATCCCAATGATTTCATTCCATCTATATCTGCTACACATCATTATTTCTGCATGTAATAGAGCAAGATCTAATACTGCAGTCTGAGCAATGTGGGTTGCAACAAGGGTACAAAGTTTGGTTGAAGGGAAAAAATAACATCTGTTCCTTGGAATTGTATTGAAAGTGATTGGCAAAATAAAGTCTCAACGTTACTTCAAACAAGTTTATCTTCTATCAAACCTTGAACATAGAATTTAACTGCATGTATTCTATTTTATTTTATTTTATAACAACAATCTTGAATTCAGAATCGATCTCGTGAGCAAATAATATGCTAGTATTTTAGTTCTCTAACATTTATGAATAAGTTCAATGCATTCGTTAATTTTTTCATATTCCAAATTATATATATTGCAATAACTATCGCAAGTTGAAGGCAAGGGATTAATGATAAGATGTCTATACGTTTTCATCAGCAGAGACACAAATAATTTGCGATTTGATACTGCATTAATCTCGCAATACAATTTGAAGTACACAATGCAAATATCATTTGTTTTTGAGAAACTTCCTATTCCTTAGTAGCTAAGCCATTATATATATCAGAGAGAGAGAGAGTTCTGTACAAAAATATTAGGAAATGAATTTCCATGAATCCATCTCTCCCAATAAAAAAAAGCCATGAAACATTCCGGGACTGAATAATGTTCCTAATGAGGTTGTAAGAAAACTGATGTACTTCGCGAGCAAGAGAACAACAGTGTTTTAAACAGCATAAAAAGATGGTTTTTGCCAATCTTAGGACGTGAGTAGTTGCAACCTAGGATAGAAAACAATGAGACGAATGTATTGCTTGTAATGCCTGCTACATTATTCAATGATGTCTTCATGATCCGTTTAGAAGGAACAAAGCCCGTTGAAAATAAACATACCTGCGGATCTTCTCCTTCTCTGTTATTCCCATTCCATGCACCTATAATTCAATGATTTGTTTCTAAATATCTCTGTGACCCAGAGAGAATTCTGCATCTTCTACAGCAGCATCAAACGTTATATTCTCACCCATGTGTCTTTCATGAACAGTTGAAATATGGGAATTAACGTGAAGTTGTGTTTCAGACTTGTTGTTATAAATAAAACGTCCTCTACTTCCTTCATCTTCATTGCACGTGATTGACAAAATAATATGTTAAAGAGATTTCCAGCAAGAATACCTTGCAAAAATTATTAACCAATCCATTTAATTGTATCTCGAATACTTTCTTTTCCCTGCCTACTAAACATATCAGCTTGAAAAGCAATCGGGAAAGTACCCTATATTCTGCTATTCTGGATTTCTTAGAAATTTTCTTCTTCTCGATGCATGTGTCCATTTTTGAAAAATGAATTAAAAGTATTATTGATCAACTGAATTGCTCTAATGCATTCGTCTTGCAATGTGTTGCATAATAGAATGATTCTCTTGGTAATAATTCCTTCGCCGAAATGGAAATAAGGCTTTGGCAGTCACTTACTTTTATTTGGAGAATGAAAGCAAACCAGATGATTCTCTATTTATAAATGATGAATATTTGCAATAACAAACAATACCAAGAAGTGACAAACACATCTTGAGAGATATTTCCGATTTTCCGAGCCGTCTCGAAGAATGTATCATTTGGTAATCTTTCACTTTCAGAATGCAAGATGAAATACAGGATCTAAATATCATTTGTCTAGTTGCCTTATTTGTTATCATATGCAGTTTGTTATATAATTGAAAGCACTCTTATCGGAGCATGAAAAGGAAAAGACTGAAAATGTCCCTGATGTACCTCTTGTACTGGTAGAAGTGGTCGGCAAGGTGGTAATGGTGTTTCTTGTGTTATGAGATGTTGCTGTTGATATGGATATAGTTTTACCTTTAGTAGTCGTTGCCAATGTAGTGCTGGTACTTGTTGATGGCTGTGTGGTTGTAATTGTGGAATCACTTTCAATATTTGTCGTCGCTGAAGTCAATGTGGAGCTCGAGGTTGGGAGGCTGGTACTAGTAGCTGCAGTTGTAGGTGTCTCTGTGGATACTGTTGTTGGTTCCAACGTGGTGCTGCTGGTTGTTGTTTGTTCTGTAGAAATACATTCATAAATAAAATGCCAAAAACGATTATCTCACAATCTGAAACCGTCACGTGCCATTCGGAGAGGGATTCGGATTCTTATTGTCTTTGCAATAACTCAATTGTGCCAAGCGAGCAAAAGAAAAAAGTATTCATCTGTTTGTGCAAAATATCTACATTATCTTAAACTTTGTACACGTACAAGTGCAGCCTTTGATATAAGCCGATGGTACGAATACATTGTTTGCAATGCCTGCTCCATTATTCAATGATATCTTCAAGATGTCTTTCGAAGGAACTACACTCATGGTAAGTGTACAAGTCTCATCCTGTTCTCCTTTTCGATTATTGAAACACCAAGGTACCTATATCCCAATGATTTCTTTCCATCTATATCTGCTACACATCATTATTTCTGCTTGTAATAGAGCATGATCTAACAATACAGTCTGAGCCATGTAGGTTGCAACAAGGGTACAAAGTTTGGTTGAAGGGAAAAAATAACATCTGTTCCTTGGAATTGTATTGAAAGTGATAAGCAAAATAAATTCTCAACGTAACTTCAAACAAGTTTATCCGCTATCAAACCTTGAACATAGAATTTAACTGCATGTAATCTGTTATATTTTCCTTTACAACAACAATCTCGACTTCAGAATGGAATTCGTGAGCAAAAAAAATGCTGGTATTTTAGATCTGTAACATTTATGAATAAGTTCAATGCATTTGTCCATTTTGTCATTTTCTAAATCATACATATTGCAATAACTATCGCAAGTTGTATGTGAGGGGCTGATGATAAGATGTCTATACGTTTTCATCAGCAGAGACACAAATAACTTGCGATTTGCTATTGCATTAATTTCGCAATACAATTTGAAGTACACAATGCAAATATCATTTGTTTTTCAGATGCTTCCTATTGTTTCGTAGTTAGGCCATTATATATGAGAGAGATTGTTCTGTTCAAATAGATTGGGAAATGAATTGCCATGAATTCTTCTCTCGCAATCAAAAGCAGCCATGAAGCATTCAGAGACTGAATAATCTTCTTAATGTGTTTGTAAAAGAAAGGATGTACTTCGCGAGGAAGAGAAAAACTGTGTTTTAAACAGCGCAAAACGATTGTTTTTGCCAGTCTTAGGATGTGAGTAGTTGCAACCTAGGATAGAAAACAATGAGACGAATGTATTGTTTGTAATGCCTGCTACATTATTCAATGATGTCTTCTTGATCCGTTTAGAAGGAACAAAGCCCGTTGAAAATAAAAATACCTGAGTATCTTCTCCTTCTCAGTTATTCCAATTCCAATGCGCCTATAATTCAATGATTTGTTTCTACATATCTCTGTGACTCAGGGATAATTCTGCATCTTCTACAGCAGAATCTAACGTTATATACTCACCCATGTGCCTTTGATGAACAGTTGAAAAATGGGAATTAACGTGAAGTTGTATTTCAGAGTTGAGGCTTTAAAGAAAACGTCCTCACCTTCCTTCATCTTCGTTGCACGTGATTGACAAAATAATATGTTAAAGAGATATCCAGCAAGTATACCTTGCAACAATTCTTTACAATTCCATTTAACTGTATCTCGAATACTTTCCTTTCCCTGCCTACTAAACATGTCAGCTTGAAAAGCAATCGGGAAAGTAGCCTATATTCTGTTATTCTAGATTTCTCAGAATTTGTCTTCTTCTGGATGCATGTGTCCATTTTTTTTTTAAAATGAATTAAAAGTATTATTCATCATCTGAATTGCTCCAATGTATTCGTCTTGCAATGTGTTGCACAATAGAATGATTCTCTTGGTAATAATTCCTTCGCCGAAATGGAAATAAGGCTTTGGCATTCATTTACTTTTATTTGGAGAATGAAAGCAAACCAAATTATTCTCTATTTATAAACGATGAATATTGGCAATAAGAAACAATACCAAGACGTGAGAAACACATCTTGAGAGATCTTTCCGATTTTCCGAGCAGTCCCGAAGAATGTATCATTTGGCAATCTTTCACTTTCAGAATGCAAGATAAAATACAGGATCTAAATATCATTTGTCTAGTTGCCTTATTTGTCATCATATGCAATTTGTTATATAATTGAAATGACTCTTATCGGAGCATGAAAAGGAAAAGACTGAGTTTTTCCGTGATGTACCTCTTGTACTGCTAGAAGTGGTCGGCAAGGTGGTAATGGTGGTTGTTGTGTTATGAGATGTTGCTGTTGATATAGATATAGTTTTACCTGTAGCAGTCGTTGCCAATGTAGTGCTGGTACTTGTTGATGGCTGTGTGGTTGTAATTGTGGAATCACTTTCAATATTTGTCGTCGCTGAAGTCAATGTGGAGCTCGAGGTTGGGAGGCTGGTACTAGTAGCTGCAGTTGTAGGTGTCTCTGTGGATACTGTTGATGGTTCCAACGTGGTGCTGCTGGTTGTTGTTTGTTCTGTGGAAATACATTCATAAATAAAATGCCAAGAACGATTCTCTCACAATTTGAAACCGTCACGTGCCATTCGGAGAGGGAATCGGATTCTTATTGTCTTTGCAATAACCCAATTGTGCCAAGCGAGCAAGAGAAAAAAGCATCCATCTGTTTGTGTAAAATATCTACATTAACTTAAACTTTGTACACGTACAAGTGCAGCCTTTGATATAAGCCGATGGTGCGAATACATTGTTTGCAATGCCTACTCCATTATTCAATGATATCTTCAAGATGTCTTTCGAAGGAACTACACTCATGGTAAGTGTACAAGTCTCATCCTGTTCTCCTTTTCGATTATTGCAATACCAAGGTACCTATATCCCAATGATTTCTTTCCATCTATATCTGCTACACATCATTATTTCTGCTTGTAATAGAGCAAGATCTAACACTACAGTCTGAGCCATGTGGGTTACAACAAGGGTACAAAGTTTGGTTGAAGGGAAAAAATAACATCTGTTCCTTGGAATTGTATTGAAAGTGATTGGCGAAATAAATTCTCAACGTTACTTCAAACAAGTTTATCTTCTATCAAACCTTGAACATATAATTTAACTGCATGTCATCTGTTATATTTTCCTTTATAACAACAATCTCGACTTCAGAATTGAATTCGTGAGCAAATAATATGCTAGTATTTTAGATCTGTAACATTTATGAATAAGTTCAATGCATTTGTCCATTTTGTCATTTCCTAATTCATACATATTGCAATAACTATCGCAAGTTGTATGTGAGGGACTGATGATAAGATGTCTATACGTTTTCATCAGCAGAGACACAAATAACTTGCGATTTGCTATTGCATTAATTTCGCAATACAATTTGAAGTACACAATGCAAATATCATTTGTTTTTCAGATGCTTCCTATTGTTTCGTAGGTAAGCCATTAGATATCGGAGAGATTGTTCTGTACAAATAGATTGGGAAATGAATTGCCATGAATTCTTCTCTCGCAATCAAAAGCAACCATGAAGCATTCAGAGAATGAATAATCTTCTTAATGTGTTTGTAAGAAAAAGTATGTACTTCGCGAGCAAGAGAAAAGCTGTGTTTTAAACAGCTCAAAACGATTGTTTTTGCAGTCTTAGGATATGAGTAGTTGCAACCTAGGATAGAAAACAATGAGACGAATGTATTGTTTGTAATGCCTGCTACATTATTCAATGATGTCTTCATGATCCGTTTAGAGGGAACAAAGCTCGTTGAAAAGAAGTATACATGAGTATTTTCTCCTTCTCAAATATTCCAATTCCATTGCACCTATAATTCAATGATTTGTTTCTACATATCTCTGTGACTCAGGGATAATTCTGCATCTTCTACAGCAGCATCTAACGTTATATTCTCACCCATGTGCCTTTGATGAACAGTTGAAAAATGGGAATTAACGTGAAGTTGTATTTCCGAATTGTGGTTTTAAATAAAACGTCCTCACCTTCCTTTATCTTCATTGCACGTGATTGACAAAATAATATGTAAAAGAGATTTCTAGCAAGTATACCTTGCAACAATTCTTTACAATTCCATTTAACTGTATCTCGAATCCTTTCTTTTCCCTGCCTACTAAACATATCAGATGGTTCAAATTGGCTGCTATCGCTTTACCGGCTTGAGGCATCTGTTGGGATTTTTGTACCG
>JAECUM010030552.1:0-48544 GCA_016617855.1 Megalonaias nervosa | reverse complement strand
GATGCTCGTCCACTGTGATAACATGGCTACTGTTAATATTATTAACAAAGGACATTCAAAGGTTACATTAATAATGAACATTTGGATTTCATAATGAAAGGGATTAGACGCTTGCAGAATGATATGGATTCTACAAAACGTTTTTCATTTTATTAAAAATTTGTGACTTATTGGACCGTGATGGGGTTTTTCTTCGCCACTTGAACAGATTCTTTGATACATAAAGCCTGTCACACGGCATTCTTGGTTTTCTGCGCTCTGGAGAGTTTACAGTAAGGAGTTTGGTGGCTATGATTCACATGAATAACATTCAGTTTGCGCAGGACAAGTCCCCTTAGAAAGTGACCTTATGTGCATCAAAGTCTAACTCATTTGGTCAAAGCGTGTGCATTCCCAAATTTAGAAACAACACACTGTTGCAGCTATGGAGAAGTACATAAATCTTTGAAATAAGCACAGTGTTGGTGCAAATTCACATGTTTTCTTGGACAGTAATGACTCTTTTCAAAACGAGTGACAAATTCATTACTTATATCTGACATTTATTATCTGTGCTTGGGTTGAATGGTTCTCAGTACTGTGGCCATTCCATAGAATTAGTGCTGCTTCCTTAGCTGCAGCAGCTGGAAGTGAAGACCACATGATGCAAACTCTAGGTCGTTGGTATTCTAGTTGTTACGTAAGATACACCAGGACTTCTTTGCAAATATTGTGTACAGATCAGGTAAAATGTGTTCCACGTCATTGTACAAATGTTTACAATTATTCCTCTAGAGTGTGATAGTTAGACTGACTTAACTGGCAGATAAACGACTGCGGCTCTCACCTACCAAATAGTTTAAGATATGCTACTTTTGACGGCGCTGCAAGAAAAGTTACTAATAACCTATTAGTAATCTAGAAGGTAAATGGGCTTTGAAATATCGTGCGCAGCATAACATACAGATATAAAAATTCTCCGTCAAAATAAATATCAATAATATGAAACGCACAAATTCATACTATGAAAACTTAATATACAATGCGTTTGGAATAAATTTTTGGTGCAAAATGTGGAGTTTGATTGAAATAATTTTTACGGAATATTCAAGCAAGTTTCTGTTATCTGAAAATATATTTTGACCTCATTACACTGAAACTGTATTTCTCTTTTACAGATACAACCTTGAAAAGTGTATAATTGTCAAAATTAGTTAAATAAATATTGCTCTGTGAGTGTCCGAATGGGCTTGCCCAACTATTTCCTGGGAGATCATTCAACATTCGTAATATTTTTGTCTCTTTAAACACAGCTGTCTGTAATTGTAACAGCTCTACCTTTGTCTGCTGTTTTGATAGATTTCAGTGATTGTCTGTCACCTTTGACAATCTTTTAAAAAATATTTCGTCATTCTCTTGTAGTGGATTTTGTTTTGAGGTTTACATAGAATCTTCTAAGACGTCGTATTTTCCGGTAGAGTATTATTCAGTCTTATTTCAATGAAACAGTCTTTCTTTTTTTTCCTTCGTCCTCGCTTGTGTAAATTGTTTCTCTTAATTTCAGTTACAACTCAATTCTTCAATGACCATCCGTAATTTTCTTTGTTCCTCTTGGAGTGGGAGCAAGTATAACGCCTTTCTTCAAAAACTTGTGTCATTTTCACATAGCTCTCTATAATTTTTTGTTTCTTTAGGATGAAATTCTTCTCCAAGCTAAGTTATGTCACTATCTGAAAAATGTTCTTGTCATTGTCTGCTACTTCCTGGTTTGATATCTTTCTTTTTATTAATTCTTGGCTCCTGGTGCATTGGCATTGTTCTAAAACTGAAATGAGGCTGTACATATTTACCCATGTACATTATTCCACTCCTTCTGATTGCATGATTATTCTTCGCATGAAATCATTTTCTGTGTCTTGTATGATCCTTCCATTTACACTTTGGTAATTATGCGCAATAGGCTGAATTAGATATGCATGCTTAGATCTTGGGGTCAAGTTTAGGTTCACTAAATGTTCTGTGTTCTTTCTTTATATGAACTCCTCAGTGAATATCAGGTTGTGCCAACTTGCACAGTAAAGGGCGTTTGGTATTATCTGGCTCATCACGGTTCCCAATCCCTTAAGTCCCAAGATTTGTTCACACTACGAATTATTTTACACACGCGTGCACACGCGATTGTAACCCCCCAAGTTTCCATGAGGTGCCCCAGTAAGATCAATGCAGCCGCTGTGTGCTGGTTGTATCACTGTTATTGTTTTTCTGCGGCTCTCTGCCTGCAGTGTAATGTCTCTTGTATTAGACAAGAAATAGAGAATTCTCCATGTCTATAATTCTCCAAGAGGAACCAATCATCCCTTCACTTACACAAGAGACTGATCACAGTTGATGTGAAAACGTCTCATAAGCTGTTGGTGAAAGTGCTAATTAATAATTTTGAGACATAGCATTTCCATACCAAGATGCCAGCTGCGATACACGTGCAGGACGACATATTTGATAAAATGAGATATGGACACTATCGAAAATAATAGGCGATTATATGATAATCCTAAAATGAATTCTTTATTACATCGACATATAGGGAGGGATGGGTGTATCACACTCTTTTTCGCTAGCGGTGTTAAATTTGTATATGAGTTCTTTTCCTTTACATGCTAAGTATTCTCAGTGACCTAGTCAGTTAACTCCCATCGAGACATTTCAGGTTCGTATAGCACTCGAGGAAAATTATGTTCTTCTATACAGCTGAAGAAACGCCGAGCTCACTTTGGGTTGGACGAGAAAACAAAGACATATGTGTTAATGCACAGTCGGTGTGGATGATAACTACGAGGCACGCATAATTCATTGAGCCATAGGCTGGTTCAAAACAACATCTGAGCTTTGTAGAATGTGATAACATGGCTACTGTTAATATTATTAACAAAGGACATTCAAAGGTTACATTAATAATGAACATTTGGATTTCATAATGAAAGGGATTAGACGCTTGCAGAATGATATGGATTCTACAAAACGTTTTTCATTTTATTAAAAATTTGTGACTTATTGGACCGTGATGGGGTTTTTCTTCGCCACTTGAACAGATTCTTTGATACATAAAGCCTGTCACACGGCATTCTTGGTTTTCTGCGCTCTGGAGAGTTTACAGTAAGGAGTTTGGTGGCTATGATTCACATGAATAACATTCAGTTTGCGCAGGACAAGTCCCCTTAGAAAGTGACCTTATGTGCATCAAAGTCTAACTCATTTGGTCAAAGCGTGTGCATTCCCAAATTTAGAAACAACACACTGTTGCAGCTATGGAGAAGTACATAAATCTTTGAAATAAGCACAGTGTTGGTGCAAATTCACATGTTTTCTTGGACAGTAATGACTCTTTTCAAAACGAGTGACAAATTCATTACTTATATCTGACATTTATTATCTGTGCTTGGGTTGAATGGTTCTCAGTACTGTGGCCATTCCATAGAATTAGTGCTGCTTCCTTAGCTGCAGCAGCTGGAAGTGAAGACCACATGATGCAAACTCTAGGTCGTTGGTATTCTAGTTGTTACGTAAGATACACCAGGACTTCTTTGCAAATATTGTGTACAGATCAGGTAAAATGTGTTCCACGTCATTGTACAAATGTTTACAATTATTCCTCTAGAGTGTGATAGTTAGACTGACTTAACTGGCAGATAAACGACTGCGGCTCTCACCTACCAAATAGTTTAAGATATGCTACTTTTGACGGCGCTGCAAGAAAAGTTACTAATAACCTATTAGTAATCTAGAAGGTAAATGGGCTTTGAAATATCGTGCGCAGCATAACATACAGATATAAAAATTCTCCGTCAAAATAAATATCAATAATATGAAACGCACAAATTCATACTATGAAAACTTAATATACAATGCGTTTGGAATAAATTTTTGGTGCAAAATGTGGAGTTTGATTGAAATAATTTTTACGGAATATTCAAGCAAGTTTCTGTTATCTGAAAATATATTTTGACCTCATTACACTGAAACTGTATTTCTCTTTTACAGATACAACCTTGAAAAGTGTATAATTGTCAAAATTAGTTAAATAAATATTGCTCTGTGAGTGTCCGAATGGGCTTGCCCAACTATTTCCTGGGAGATCATTCAACATTCGTAATATTTTTGTCTCTTTAAACACAGCTGTCTGTAATTGTAACAGCTCTACCTTTGTCTGCTGTTTTGATAGATTTCAGTGATTGTCTGTCACCTTTGACAATCTTTTAAAAAATATTTCGTCATTCTCTTGTAGTGGATTTTGTTTTGAGGTTTACATAGAATCTTCTAAGACGTCGTATTTTCCGGTAGAGTATTATTCAGTCTTATTTCAATGAAACAGTCTTTCTTTTTTTTCCTTCGTCCTCGCTTGTGTAAATTGTTTCTCTTAATTTCAGTTACAACTCAATTCTTCAATGACCATCCGTAATTTTCTTTGTTCCTCTTGGAGTGGGAGCAAGTATAACGCCTTTCTTCAAAAACTTGTGTCATTTTCACATAGCTCTCTATAATTTTTTGTTTCTTTAGGATGAAATTCTTCTCCAAGCTAAGTTATGTCACTATCTGAAAAATGTTCTTGTCATTGTCTGCTACTTCCTGGTTTGATATCTTTCTTTTTATTAATTCTTGGCTCCTGGTGCATTGGCATTGTTCTAAAACTGAAATGAGGCTGTACATATTTACCCATGTACATTATTCCACTCCTTCTGATTGCATGATTATTCTTCGCATGAAATCATTTTCTGTGTCTTGTATGATCCTTCCATTTACACTTTGGTAATTATGCGCAATAGGCTGAATTAGATATGCATGCTTAGATCTTGGGGTCAAGTTTAGGTTCACTAAATGTTCTGTGTTCTTTCTTTATATGAACCCCTCAGTGAATATCAGGTTGTGCCAACTTGCACAGTAAAGGGCGTTTGGTATTATCTGGCTCATCACGGTTCCCAATCCCTTAAGTCCCAAGATTTGTTCACACTACGAATTATTTTACACACGCGTGCACACGCGATTGTAACCCCCCAAGTTTCCATGAGGTGCCCCAGTAAGATCAATGCAGCCGCTGTGTGCTGGTTGTATCACTGTTATTGTTTTTCTGCGGCTCTCTGCCTGCAGTGTAATGTCTCTTGTATTAGACAAGAAATAGAGAATTCTCCATGTCTATAATTCTCCAAGAGGAACCAATCATCCCTTCACTTACACAAGAGACTGATCACAGTTGATGTGAAAACGTCTCATAAGCTGTTGGTGAAAGTGCTAATTAATAATTTTGAGACATAGCATTTCCATACCAAGATGCCAGCTGCGATACACGTGCAGGACGACATATTTGATAAAATGAGATATGGACACTATCGAAAATAATAGGCGATTATATGATAATCCTAAAATGAATTCTTTATTACATCGACATATAGGGAGGGATGGGTGTATCACACTCTTTTTCGCTAGCGGTGTTAAATTTGTATATGAGTTCTTTTCCTTTACATGCTAAGTATTCTCAGTGACCTAGTCAGTTAACTCCCATCGAGACATTTCAGGTTCGTATAGCACTCGAGGAAAATTATGTTCTTCTATACAGCTGAAGAAACGCCGAGCTCACTTTGGGTTGGACGAGAAAACAAAGACATATGTGTTAATGCACAGTCGGTGTGGATGATAACTACGAGGCACGCATAATTCATTGAGCCATAGGCTGGTTCAAAACAACATCTGAGCTTTGTAGAATGTGATAACATGGCTACTGTTAATATTATTAACAAAGGACATTCAAAGGTTACATTAATAATGAACATTTGGATTTCATAATGAAAGGGATTAGACGCTTGCAGAATGATATGGATTCTACAAAACGTTTTTCATTTTATTAAAAATTTGTGACTTATTGGACCGTGATGGGGTTTTTCTTCGCCACTTGAACAGATTCTTTGATACATAAAGCCTGTCACACGGCATTCTTGGTTTTCTGCGCTCTGGAGAGTTTACAGTAAGGAGTTTGGTGGCTATGATTCACATGAATAACATTCAGTTTGCGCAGGACAAGTCCCCTTAGAAAGTGACCTTATGTGCATCAAAGTCTAACTCATTTGGTCAAAGCGTGTGCATTCCCAAATTTAGAAACAACACACTGTTGCAGCTATGGAGAAGTACATAAATCTTTGAAATAAGCACAGTGTTGGTGCAAATTCACATGTTTTCTTGGACAGTAATGACTCTTTTCAAAACGAGTGACAAATTCATTACTTATATCTGACATTTATTATCTGTGCTTGGGTTGAATGGTTCTCAGTACTGTGGCCATTCCATAGAATTAGTGCTGCTTCCTTAGCTGCAGCAGCTGGAAGTGAAGACAACATGATGCAAACTCTAGGTCGTTGGTATTCTAGTTGTTACGTAAGATACACCAGGACTTCTTTGCAAATATTGTGTACAGATCAGGTAAAATGTGTTCCACGTCATTGTACAAATGTTTACAATTATTCCTCTAGAGTGTGATAGTTAGACTGACTTAACTGGCAGATAAACGACTGCGGCTCTCACCTACCAAATAGTTTAAGATATGCTACTTTTGACGGCGCTGCAAGAAAAGTTACTAATAACCTATTAGTAATCTAGAAGGTAAATGGGCTTTGAAATATCGTGCGCAGCATAACATACAGATATAAAAATTCTCCGTCAAAATAAATATCAATAATATGAAACGCACAAATTCATACTATGAAAACTTAATATACAATGCGTTTGGAATAAATTTTTGGTGCAAAATGTGGAGTTTGATTGAAATAATTTTTACGGAATATTCAAGCAAGTTTCTGTTATCTGAAAATATATTTTGACCTCATTACACTGAAACTGTATTTCTCTTTTACAGATACAACCTTGAAAAGTGTATAATTGTCAAAATTAGTTAAATAAATATTGCTCTGTGAGTGTCCGAATGGGCTTGCCCAACTATTTCCTGGGAGATCATTCAACATTCGTAATATTTTTGTCTCTTTAAACACAGCTGTCTGTAATTGTAACAGCTCTACCTTTGTCTGCTGTTTTGATAGATTTCAGTGATTGTCTGTCACCTTTGACAATCTTTTAAAAAATATTTCGTCATTCTCTTGTAGTGGATTTTGTTTTGAGGTTTACATAGAATCTTCTAAGACGTCGTATTTTCCGGTAGAGTATTATTCAGTCTTATTTCAATGAAACAGTCTTTCTTTTTTTTTTCCTTCGTCCTCGCTTGTGTAAATTGTTTCTCTTAATTTCAGTTACAACTCAATTCTTCAATGACCATCCGTAATTTTCTTTGTTCCTCTTGGAGTGGGAGCAAGTATAACGCCTTTCTTCAAAAACTTGTGTCATTTTCACATAGCTCTCTATAATTTTTTGTTTCTTTAGGATGAAATTCTTCTCCAAGCTAAGTTATGTCACTATCTGAAAAATGTTCTTGTCATTGTCTGCTACTTCCTGGTTTGATATCTTTCTTTTTATTAATTCTTGGCTCCTGGTGCATTGGCATTGTTCTAAAACTGAAATGAGGCTGTACATATTTACCCATGTACATTATTCCACTCCTTCTGATTGCATGATTATTCTTCGCATGAAATCATTTTCTGTGTCTTGTATGATCCTTCCATTTACACTTTGGTAATTATGCGCAATAGGCTGAATTAGATATGCATGCTTAGATCTTGGGGTCAAGTTTAGGTTCACTAAATGTTCTGTGTTCTTTCTTTATATCCACGTTTAAGGAGCCTCTTGATAAATAAATTATTTAGGAGTCGTGTTGGTCCAAGAACGACGGAAACTTGGCAAAGCATATAAGAAGCAGCTGGAAAAGTCATTGTATGATATTGTAAAAGAAAACTTGAAGTCGCTGACATTAAGTAAGCCGCTAGTGAAGACGACATTGAAATGAGCAGTTAGGACAGCGACATCGAAATGACCAGTGAATACAGCAATGGGAAAATAAATTAGAAAAATGTCAATGTCGGATAATATATCAAACGCATTCATAGCCTATTTTCGTGATGTACACAAAAGTTGGTCTACAACACCGCGGAAACGATGCAGCTCATTCAATGGGAGCAATGAAGCCATTTCTATGTCCAATAAAACAAAAATTATAGCTGAGATATAAAAGCACTCCAAGGCATTCGATTTTGTTGGATATAAACGTGCAAAGTCTGGTCGTATTCAAGTTGGTGGTATTACTTGCTGATGGATCGGATGAGTTCACTGGGTCGGGACAAACTAAGAGAAATTCTATCTAGGCTTGCATGGGAATTTTATGATCCAGGAAAGAACAACCCTGTTTATTTACAAATTCATTTTACGATAACACAAACATATTGTATGTCACTTGGTGGACTCCGTGAAATTCTAATCTATAATCTAGATTGTGTGACATCCTGATAGAGTTACCACTATATGCAAATGGGGAGGTTAAACGAAGGCGACTGGAATAAATCAACCAATTAAATAACGTTGTTTGTATATAGAAATTTTAATTACATTGGGACGCAATCCATGCAAATGTGCATGGAATGGAAAACGTAAACTCTGCGGTAGAACGTGTCATTATAAATATTTTAAATCACATTTGCCTGAATTGTGTGTTGCCCTGGTGTTAAAACCATGCCTTAAATGTGGTATCGGAGTAAACTCGTGTAATCAGCTTTGCTGACCATGCGGATCTGTCGGATACTTGGCGTATTATCGCAAGCGGCGCCGAAGACTTACCAACAAGAGCGTGTAACCTGTCGTAGAGGAAAAACTCAACGATTTTCGTTGAGGAAAAAGACAATGAAGTCAATGAAATAATATCAAGGAATGAAGCGACTGCAGCTTCTGATCCTGGTAAAGTAAGAATACAACAAAAATGTTGTTTTCGAATAAGCAATTAGACAATATTTCTCCTTATTATACAGATTTGCCCACTGTGAAACAGCTTAAGAAATTCTCTTGAGGGCGTGGAATAAGAAAACCAAGTGGCATGACAAAGGCATGCGTCAGACTGTAAGTCAGCTTCGAGCATTAGCAGCACAATTACATATTAAGATTCGTCCACGGGCCATGCAGGCAGCAATTGCACGTGCGGTCGAATTGCAGCTGTTATTGCCGGTGAGGCTGCTGTGTATGTTCATCAACGAGCCCAAGTCCCAGGATTTAAGTTGTACAGGCGCGTTGGTGATTTTGAAGATTACCAGGCAATCATTTCACATGCAGACAACCAAATAGCGACGCTGCGAAACTTCGCTCAAACAAGTTTCCATCGATCATATCAACATTACAGCACCTGAGCATCTTTGTGTGCAAGATGAACATTACTCCTGTTGACCACCACCGGGCACATTATATATATATATATATATATATATATATATATATATATATATATATATATATATATATATATATATATATATATTACTCTTGTTTGTGAACTTTACTATGCCGCTTATCGGTGGCGGTTACACCAATTGGCATAAAAGCATGACTAGATACTTCTGCAGTGGTGGTGCTTGTTTGATATTAAACTGTGAAGATACCGAGGCCATCAACAATGAAATCAACAAAGGTTTTGCATCGATCCTCCATAAGTTTGACGCTTACACCAACGGTTCAGGATGGACTCTTTTACAGATGTACGGAACTTCACTTTGTTGTTTGCCTGTGCAACCTTTTCGCGGGTCGAGTTATATTCCAACACCAATGTTCCCGTGTGATAAATATGAAAAACGACAACCGATGTTTCGAATTGACGATCTTATCCGCGTTGCATCCCCCGCGTGACAATACAGATTAGCCTAGAAAATACCGAAGGTATCCGGGTAAATCAAGTTATGTTAACACAGAATTCACTCTACAGGATCCTGAGACATTGCTTAAAACGTTTGAAGAACCGAAAAAAAAAATCAATGCAGTCTATTTTATTTTTTCAGGACTTTGTAATACATTGTAGCAACACATTGGCACACTTGCATCATACACTATATGTTGCCTGTGTCGATTGGATTTATGTGACATTGTTTTGTGAGTGATTTTGCTATACTATAAAACTGTCACACAGCAGACATCGTAGCGATATGACTGAAAAATTGTTAAAGCTACGTTAAAAATCCAAACACACATTATTATTATTATTATTATTATTATTATTATTATTATTATTATTATTATTTTAGTGTTTATTTTGTAAGTATCACCTTCAATAATCCCATTACACATTTCACTTACTACCTACTCATACTTTTCATCTGAACCTTATTTTTATTTTTGGCTATTTTTCTGTAAATTTTCACTGTTATTCCAATATGTAAATAGTTACGGTATCTCAGCTGTTGTTTCACATTTTATTCTGTCTTATGCAAGTTGTTTCATTCCCTGACAAAGACCTCGACTACCTCGAAAGGTTAAGAATCGCTTTTGTAACTGCGCCTTTATTTATTTTTTTCTTAAGAAAAAAAAAAAAAGGATTTCCGCCCAAGCAAGACTTACCCGCTAATTTGAATTCAATTCCACGGGGATGTAAGAGGCATACGACAGCGGTTTCTCCATTAACCATCTGGCTAACCAAACAAATACTCACTATAGCAGTGAGTAACATCCAGGAGGCCATGTCTGGTCATTCACTGATGATTAAGTGGTTTTATGTGGGAACAATTATATATGCATGTACATGACTATCTTTATGTGATAACCCGAAATCTAAGATAATGCCAAATGCAAAATGTCTGACATGAGTTGACCCCTTGCCATGATTATCTAAATTTACACAAGAAGTTCAAAGCAATTTAAACCTATTGGTACTATCGTAAACGCTTTTGTCCAAAATCAAGTTCATTTTGTACCTGACCAGTAACATTAATTTTGAAAAGAACAGAATAAATAGCTAAAATTAATTTTGAAAAGGACAGAATAAATAGCTAAAATGTTCTCTTTGATTGTGGATTAAATATTCAGATCATTATTAATGTAAACATGTTTACCTGAATTTGAGTAAAAATATACAGTCTTGATTCTGACCTCTGAGTTTTCTAGAATGGAAAATTCCATTAAGCAACAGAGTATTGTCAAGTAGAGGGGTATATAATCTTGTTTACTTCAAAAGCTACTCATTTTTGCCTTACCATCTTGAAGCAGAATCAATCTTATTGCTGACTTAGGATTTTTTTTCATTTGGGTGGAATTATCATTTAAAATATTATCTACTGGAAATACAAAGTGCTCATCAGTACTATTCTTGGACAGAAACATTAATTGAAATTATAGTGAATTCAGACAAGAACATTTTTGGGTTATATTATTGATACATCAAAATAATGTTAGCTCATCATCACACTTCGGGCCTTTGGCACATTATAGCGTTCGAGATTACAGGCACATCAACACATTCAATACTGAAACTTATTTGGAATACCACTGGAATTCAGTTGGAACTTTATACAATTGGACTTGTGATAAAACGTTTAGAACTATTTGGGATTTATTTCACAGTACTGTAAGTTCTATTGAAATTTACACATTGTATTCATGGGATATAAATTATTTGTTGCATTTTACAAAACTTTATGGTTTTCGTTTTTTTTTTATATATATATATATATATATATATATATATATATATATATATATATATATATATATATATATACACACACACACTGTTACGAATATGTAATTTAATTACTGGTGTGTTAGTCTTAAATTCTTTTTTATTTCATTTTGTTTCATTACATTTTATTGTAATGATAATTTTCACGGGATTTGACTATTTTGGAAAAATCACTTCTCTGTTTTGACCCGATTTGAACGTAAAAGGCATTACATTATCAGTATTTTTAGCTCACCTTGGTTGAGACGTTTTATAAACACTAAGCGAAAATGATTGGTCATTACCAAGGTCATGTTCAACACACGTGTTAGTCTTTTGTAAACAGTTTCATTTTTAAATTCATTTCCAGCGTGGGAATCTGATTCTTAAATAGGGCTATTCTATCGTACGTGATAATTGGCATATTTTTTTTTTACTGCGCTGTTCAAATTAGTGTGCACGTAGCCCGTCACGTGAGCTACCATGTGATCTAAAATCGAGGTTTAAAACAGCCATTTGCTAGTAGATCTATCCAGTTGTATTTTAAACCTTGAGGGCTCACGAGGTTTTTATTGTTGTTGCCAGATTGTTTTGAAGCTCATCTATTGTTTGGAATTTAATGATTTATATTCTCTAGAAAACTATACAAGTGCTCTTCTTTATAAAAATTCTGGGACAAAGACATTCATTGGAAATTTATTCTGGAATTCTAAACGGGAACATTATAAATTGTGATTCAGCAAGGAACTGATGCCATTAGTACAACGACCTCATCTGACGTCATCGCCTTCCATATTGGAACTTCATCGAGATTCGAACCTGGATTCAATTAAAACTTTTTAGTGATAGGACTTATAGTTTTCAATTGGATTATATTCACAAACCGTAAGTCCTATTTCATATTTTTATCTTGTTTTCTAGGGAAATAAATTATTTTGTTAAAATTTACAAAGCTTGTTGACTTCACTCTTTTCTCTTGTTATTATTGTATGAGCCTACACGTATTTATATTTAAGCTGGACAGCTACGAAGGTGTACATGAACGAAAACAGATGATCTAAAAAAAAAGGTTGAGCCAAGAGAATGATATTTATTCCTGGATCATTATTCTCATAATGAACATGAGAAATACCAATGCTATATTTAAGTAGTAACGATCTTTAGGAATTAGAAGAAAAGATCAAGGAATGTTCCAATAAGGGCAAATAAAATGCAAAATTCGCGCGTGTGTGTGTGTGTGTGTGTGTGTGTGTGTGTGTGCGTGTGTTTCCGACTGTATTATTTATTGTCTTGTTGTATTATACTGTATTATTAAAACCAGTAACTGATATCAAAGTAGATGATCGGATTGTAAAAGCTGGATCAATACGGAAAAACTGGTCCATATATGAATAAAATTCCAAATCTTATCCAAAGATAAGTGTCAAGTCTTGTATCACAGAAAAAAAGTTTGCGATACAGGACACAATTTATCTTCATGTAAAAGCATGGATACCTTTAAAACATGAATATGGTCACTTAAGAACTTGCCTCTTATTCACTCTTCTATGAAAAATAGCAACTGGTGAAGACTCCTAACTGAGACCTGAAATGTTCCATATTACATTTCTTGAGTTACGTCAGATCACATATGACACATTGAAGAAACATACCTGTCGACTTTGTCAGTCATAAAACAACGCAAGGTTCAATTCAGTCTGTTTGTTGTCTCTTAATCCAACATAAAATACAATTTTCGTCAGATCTGGAACTTACCAACGATTTTATTTCCAAATGAACTCCCGTATTTATTTAAAGTGACATGAATTGATTTTCCATTTTTCTGCACTTATCGATAGCATATGTTGAATACCTTGGCATCAATATTGATGAATTTTTGCCTGGGATAACTCTAGTCCATAAAATTATCTGAAGTTGGGATACTCAAGTCAAATGGTTTGAAAATGAAAGGATCGTAACAAAAAGTAAGATTAAAATTTATCCAGGGTGAGAACAGATATGCACATTGACACCAGCATCATCGCTATGTCAAGCTTCAATCCAAACAGACTCACAGAATCCAGTACTAATCTCTCCCAACTGCTTGCTCACACTAAGTTGCATGGCACTTGATGCAACAGTGGACTTGAAGCAGACAGAAATCAAAGAAACATAGAAAGTGTCAGTGATCTCCTTTTGGAAGAAAGCTGTTGTACAAATACAGAACACTCATGACAATGCACCCAATAGTATTTAAAAAAATTAACAAAAATGTAAACTTAACTACCTTTGGCAATTTGGTATTTTATCCTTGATGTATACAGTAAAACCTCAATTATCCAGACAACTAGTATTTCCTCACTCATAATGGAATTTTTAACTTATTACAATTAATATGTATCTATAATTATAATTACGAGATTATCCAGACAACTGAACATCCTAAATCTGCATACCTATCTCGATGGGTCCGAATAATCAACATTACATGAAATTAGTTGCATGACTCTTACCAACAGTGTACATTAAACTGGTAAACAAAAAGCTGAACCAAAATTGGGAAAGCATGAAATGTTGGTCACAATCAATCTTTTTTGATATTATGGTACACTTCAAGATCTGTCCATATACCAAATAATATGACTGTGACTAACTGTAAGTCATCCAAAGCCAACAATAATTATATTTTAGAAAAAGTTGAAATACAGTGAACCTGACATGCCTGTACATATTTTTCAAATGACTGTGAATAACGAAATGACACCTGAATTAATTCAGTTGTTCTAAAATTGTAGGAGATTGTGAATAACAAAATGACATCTGAATTAATTGAGCTGTTGTAAAATTGTAGGAAACAAAGATTTGGAACAGAAATGACAATATGTAAAAGCAAAGGCACTTGTGGTGTCCAGAGCATATGGCAGGGTCACAGAAATACAGAAGAATTTGACTGAGCCCTGACATAGTTCCTCAAAATTATTAGTTTCATAAAACCACGTGTATGTCTACCAAGTCAGTCTGGTGCAGTCAGTAATGATAACCTTAACTTGTTCATCCAAACTATTGTTTGTTTATACATATATTTTTGTGCAAAATATCAGAAACAGAAACTTTACAAAATGCAATCTTAATAAAATATAAAAGCTGAGACAAGTGAGATTTTTTTGTTTTATTAATAGTGGTCATTATTCCATAAACAGTTAGGAAACAGTAAAATAAAATACTAAATATTTTGATCTACAAATTTAGAAATTGACAATGTTCTTATTAAATGGCACCTTTCAAATTTCAACAACAATACAAGTTAAAAATAATACTCTCTAAATGTGAATAATTTTATATAAAATCAAATTTTTTAGAAAAAATTCCAAGGTTGAATCCTTGTGTCTGTTAAAATTTACACTGTTTAATATCAATGAATATATAAATTTGGTACAAGAGATTGAATTAATCAGATCATAAACCATAAAACAGAAATATAAGGAAAAGACTAGGAGACACTTTTTAAACTGTATAATTTCTGAAATTATTTTGTAGAGTGGAGAAGTTCTTAACCACATTCCCCATGCATGGCTGGTGGTATTTAACACAACTTTTAATAAAAACTTGCAAGAAAATAAATGTTAACTTTCCTAATGATAACAGATTTTAAAAAAGCAACTAACTGAAAGCCAAAACATTTTCCGTAATTTTGTTGCCTTTAAAACTTAACCAGGGATATTTTTCTTTAAAGATTAAATAATCTGTTAGGAGGCTAATTATGATCCCTTTTTATTTACATGCAATGAAATAAATACTTTTTATCATCCAACCTAGCCATGTAACTGAGCCCAAACAAATGTGAAAAGAATTTCTTTACAAAAAACGTTTCTTCCAATTAGACAGAAAATCCCCCATCATCCAAACTGTGCATGACAATTATGCTAACAAAAATTGTAACAAACCAATGCAACATCATCAACTCTTTGATGATGGGTACTCTTGTTATAAAACCAAGAAAGGAAATTAAAAATTTTTCATAAAAAAATTTTTTCTTTTTTAAAGTTACAAATATTTATAGATTTCAAGCCATTCAAATTATGGTAATAACAGTTTTATCTCTAAATTTTGACCAATCTATTGGGCAAACCAACGTAAAACAAGTCATCAACTTCTAAAAAAGACGAATTCTACTGATGAAATTAAAATCAAAGATGGCTCAATTTTTTTGTTTACAGATATATGATGAGTACATTTTGAGTAATTGTTTTGATGCAAAAACAAACTGTAGGCTCAAACCAAATTCTGAATGTAAAATATGTTTAATATTACATGTCATGTCTACACTAAGGTGGGTGGTGAGTGGGAGAATTTACTTATTCATGAATATGCACAATACTTTTTAACAACATCTAATGCATACAAGTTTTCTTAGATAGTCTCTCACCCAAAGAGTGAAATTTAATTTTGAAAAATAAAACTTGTTTTAACTAAAAAACAAACCAAACAATTACAAGATCCAAAGTAATATTCATGAAATTTGAATGTGCAAAAAAAATTTTGTCTTGTGTATAAATTGTAGTTAGGACAGGAATATAAAGTGAATATTTAAAGCAGATTGTATATCATTGTGAAATTCACTCACAGAATGCCAACATGGTACATGATGGGGCAGTGGTCTTGGATCAAAGCTGGCTCTCATTTTGCCTATTTACTTGAACAGGTTATCATTTCCTTCATAACAGAAGACTTCCACATGCTTAAATAGAAAGAAAAATAAAAACCCCAAACCATAAAACTTTACCAAGGAATGAAAACATTTCTGATTTAAAACTAATTAAGAAGTGGGGAGTAGGGCCAAAGGGAGGGGGAACTGCTTTCTTCATGTACAGCTGACTACATCCACGAGTAATTTTGCATGTAATGGCAGCATTATGGCTTTAATGCGAAGAATACTAATATGATGCATCAGGAGTTTTGAACCAAATCTGGATCTTGTCCTATTGTACTTCAACAACCAGCAACCTTTCTAATGAACACCTTACATTTCCATGTTTAATTGAAAAATAAAATTTAAAAAAAAATTTACTAAACTAGCAAACCCCACCTCAGTTGAAACATTTCCAATTCAAAACCTGCAATTGAATGGGGACAAGGGGTTTCAGTTTTCATCTTAATTCTTAGATTCATGAATCAGTACAAAAAGCTTTATCTAGAGGGTGATAAGGTTTAAATTTGGAATTGAAATGCAAAATTTATGCCAAAAGGATGCTTAGGCAATTTACAGTCAATTAGAAAGCAAATCATTAAAAGGTGATTCCCACAATGAATACACTAATAATTTCAAACCATCTACCAAAAAATTTATCATTTATTTGCTACTTAAGATGTAAAATTGAAAGTAGAGTAAAATCAATAATTACTGTAGCATAAAGAATTATGAAGCAAAAACAAATTTTTAATACTACTTTTTTTCTTTTTTTCATGTTTTACAGATTTAAATATGCAGTGTGTGTGTGTGTGTGTGTGTGTGTGTGTGTGTGTGCACAAACTGTAATTCCAAGCTGGGACTTGGCTAAAACAGTGGATAAAACATAATTATAGAAAACTATCTTTTAAATATGGGTATAAACAAAGAAATGACTGGAAAACTCTTTTGAATTTTTATTTGGATTACAAATGTAATGTTTTCCATGGTGTTGATAAACAAAGTTAGTTTTTGTACCTCAAAGCATAAGACCGCAAAACTATTATACAGTTATCAGTTGAATTAATGTCCGCTTGTGTATCATACTGATATTTAATCTAGTCTAGATTATAAGGATATCTACGGGGTTGACATAATCAATAAACAATAATAGACTAAAATTGAATTATTTCAATGAACAAACTCTAAAAAGTCAGTACCTAGATATGATAACAGCTAGTAGAAGAGAAGAGAAATAAATGAGAAAAATAGAAACAAAAAAGACTTTTTAAATTATGTATGTTAAAAAAAAAAGAAAATACAGAGGCAAGCATATTTTGCACAGTGAAACCAAGTACAAATATTACAGACATTAAAATGGCATGACTCTAATGAATAATGACAATTGTACAATGAAACATGATCTGAAACAGTTTTCCATAATGCACCCAAAATACATGAGTTAGATTTAGAATTTCAACAATTTATATTGACAAATGGAGGCAGGAAAATCTGGAAAAGAAATAAATGATTATTACCGAGTCATTGTCATTCAATATCACGCACAACAAGAAATGGCCAGTGAGAAAGAAAAAGCCAGCATTCAGTGACATTTGAATAATACTAGAAGGATATTAAAATTTACAAGATGACAAATTGTAAGCAATAGAGGGATAATCTGCTAAGGTGGTGCTCTACAGTTTCGTATTTTGCATAGGGTTAGAATTTTAAAGAAAAAGAATTTCCCCGGGTTTCTTCACTAGTTATACTGGCTATTTAAAAAGGACCTTGTATATCTTAGGTATTGTTCAAAGAACCTTTAATTTCCTTTATTTTGGTGTATGATTGATGGGTGTAATATGGGTTATAGAGTATACAGCTTGGCCTTACTCCAGATGTGCACCTTTCAAAAAAGTGCAAGCTCCACTTGGTCATTTTCACTTCCTGAACTTCAGAGGTAAATTGTAAAAAAAAGAGCCGATAACTTTTTTACGTTTTATATATTTGGTAATTCATTCATTGCACTTTCAGAAGCTGGTATTGTCTAGACTGGCAAAATTCATTTTCCCTATTTTAATAGCTGCTAAGGATAGTGTACTTTAGACAAATTCAGGCTGATTTTTTTAGCACAAGGGAGCAGTCGTTTTAGTTAGCAGTGTGCTAAGATCATTTACAATTTCCAAAAGTATAATATCCAAAGAAATATCAGCCACATTACATCAAAGTAGCATAGAGGTATGCCAACATTCTCTCCACTGTGCATGTTTTAAATGCAAACAACTTCACCATACATATGTCACTCTCTCAAAAGTATATAATAACCGGTGAGCGCCCCCTAAAGAATGCATCCACCTTTAAAGGTTACCAACAAATTTTTCTTTAAAATAACGGTGACCTGATATGTGTTAGCACTAACAATTCTTCACTGACAAGTCAATGTTTGAAGAGAAACACTATATCCCACTTATTGAAAAATTCAACATGAAAATAAGTATTGGATTTGTCCTTAAAATGAAGTCCATCCTACTTTCTTAATCCTAAAAGAGGACAAATCATTATCATTATCATGCAATCATTTAAAACCTCTTTTATCATCTAACATTCCATGCTGTCCTTTTTTTAGCAATCCTGGAGATCTTGGTTCCTGTGTAGAAAAAAAATAAGGGAACTTCTGCAAATTCAGGTCATATAGGTGGCATTCTACAGTTTCATATTTTGCATAGGCTTAGATTTTTAAAGAAAAAGAATTTCCCAGGCTTTCCTCATTGATTATAATGGCTATTTAAAAAAGACCTTGCAAACCACTGTGGTATTATCAAAAGAACTTTCAATTTTCTTTATTTGGGTGTAGGATTGATAGGTGCAATTTGGGTTATAAAGTACACCACTCCCTCGATAACTCGCGCACAATGGGGTCCACAAACATAGACTGCGCTATAAGCGAGGGCGTGAGTTACCGAGGGACCTCCAAAAATTGAAAAAATTCGCTTGGACATCGAGAAAACAGCCAGGGGGAGGTGTCGGAGTTATAGAACATTGCTGTTTAATGACTGAATCCTCATTTTACATTCACGTCGATAATAAATTTTAATAACGCACTTTTTCTAATGAAGTTGTTCGTTATTCTGTTTAAATAACATTTATTTTCAAAATGTCCAACATGTGAAAGATCGTTCCAACTGGTTTCAACAACCATTACGATTACACGAAAACGTGTGTATTACGTCACTGCTTTTTGTTTTCTTGATGAGTCTGGTTCCCGGAGTGGTATGGCATTGTGTCCTACCAAACTGGAGTGAAAAGGGCAGGGAACTAGACTAACTGTTGATACACCACCAAACAAGATTCCTTTTGTTCAAAAAGCAAGCAAAATATTCGTGAGACAATTGTCTACGTCAAATCTCAATTTTTGTGCTGTACAATTAGTACAGTATTGATATCGTGATTTCATTGGAAGTAATAATGAAACTTTTTATCAATCTTGAGGATATCTCAAAGTGCCAGTTCAAGAATTCTCTGAAACTCGCTTGCCCACAATGGTCCGTATCTGTGAAACCAAGTTCTTTATTTTACGAAGTATAGTATTCTCTTCGCTTGGTTGCCGTACTATCTTTGATCACAGTTACCAATGAGTGGGTTAATTTAAGGTAGTTTATGTTACATACACAATAACATTTATAACAGTGTTCAATTGATCAACTTAAGTGAGTTCACCCGACATACAACTGGGGCAGCTAGATTTTAAGTTTGTAGGATTTTCGTGCCTTTTAACTTTTCTTTCATTTCACCTCCATTATTTGATTCAAAAGACATAACTAACGTGACAATACAAAGGAGGCCAGCTTTTAATTCAGTGCAACAATGCAACAAATACTTCTGTAAGTCAGTTATCAAAACACGGTCGGCACCTAAATAGGTTCTCAGAAATGCTCGCGGACATAGCTGTTACGATAGATTGACACATTTTGCGTTTAATTACAAGAGGACACATTGCATTTATGATGATTACACTCAAAAGGAACTAGAAGATAGAACTAGAACACAAATTTCAATTAATAAAAAAATTATTTAATTTGTATTTATTTATTAAAGTACTGCCCTCATTCGGCGTAAGTGACATTTTCATTGATCGAAATTTCCTTACATATCGTTAATTGCGGTGTGCTAGGAATGTCACTTGGAAAGAAAAATGTAAAAAAATTGTATGACTAATTTTTAAATTTGGTATTTCATAATGTTGATTAAAATTTCTAGGTCCTATCTACCGTTTTCGACGATAAAACGAGCGATATATCAAAGTTTTTGTAGCTAATTTTGATCGCGATTTCCATAAAGTTCATAAAATAAGGATCTATTTTTGGGGTAATTTCTGGTTTTAAAAAATGGGATCCATGCCTGGCCCCACGTTATAAGCGGGTTCGCGAGTTATCAGGGCGCGAGTTATCGAGGGAGTGGTGTATACAGTTTGGCCTTTCATCAATACAAAAAAACTGCTAACTCTGCTGGGTCATTTTCACATCCTTTTTCAGAGGTAAACTGTAAAACAAATAGCCTAAACCTTTTTTTCACTTTTTATATATTTTGTAATTCATTCACTGCACTTTCAGAAGCTGGTATTGTTTAGTCTGGCAAAATTTGTTTTCCATATTCTAATAACTGCTAAGGATAGTGCACATCAGACTAATTCATGCTGATTTTTGCGAGTACATAGGAGCAGCAATTTTGATTAGCTGTATGCTCAAATCATGGAAAATTTCCACGAGCCTAATATCCAAAGAAACTTCAGCCACAGTACATGAAAGTAACATAGACGTATGCCAACATTTTCTAGATTGTGCAAGTTGCAAATGAAATCAACTTCACCTTACACCTGTCACTCTCTCAGAAGTACATAATATCTACAGAGTGCCCTCATAACAAGTTTTAACAGAACATAAATTTTTTAAAATTAAGAAATGACTTAAGATTCAGAACAAAATAAGTTTATTGTACATGCTTAATATGATGGCAGCTGATGAACGGTGTCCATACACTGTCCATACTTACATGTAGAGCTATCCACTAACTTGTGAGAGTTCTATTTATGTGAATTCTGCATTAAGACTAAAAAATATTGAAATTATTTGTCTAAAATGAAAAATATAAGGATTCAAAAATGGTTAAAATGAATGGTATTAACCCTTTACCTCATGCAAACGCCTTTGGACACCTCTACTCAATTCTCACTGAAGCACCTTTGTATGCCTCTACCCGATTCGCATGAAAGCATGTTTTGACACCTCTACTCCATTCTGATGGAAGCACCTTTCAATGCCTGCTGTAAACATCAACCATTTTGAGCTGGTTTTTGTAGCACCACCTTTGGGAAAAACCCTCTATTAGATACTTCTTTGATATGAATGACCATTATACCAGATCATGTGGTCGCTGTTTAAGCTCTAGTCATAATCTGCTATTTAAAGTAACTGGGTCAGATTCTCCATTCTCCAAAATGGAGGCTGTGAATTTTGTTCATTACTTTCTTGAGTTTGCACAATTAGAATCGCTACTATGAAAGCCTGAATAACTTAAGTAAAGGCTCTGATACTGATGTAGGCAAGAATAAGTTTTTATAAATTATCAAATTCAGACGATTTAGTGATGTAGACATAGACAAAGAACTTGTAAATTTCGAATATGAGAAATGGCAGCTATGGTTGGTCACACAGCTTCAATGGCTTAATGGCGAACGAGTTCTCTCAAGATTTTAAAGCACAAAAAAAATGCTTCCGTGAAAAATAAATATACAGCTATAACGATTGGATTTTACTCTTAAATCTTTCTATACACAACAGATGTGTACCAAAAATGTAAAATGGTTACAACTGATGTTAAACATATCATATACTACACTGCTTAACAGCTAACAGACAGGCTTATGTGTATGGTGTCAAATAGGTAACAGGTGTTCTTTTTATAGTGCACTGCACTGTGTAACTTTGGCACATGTATATCAACTGCCTAAAAGGCCATATACTCAATGAGGTAAAGGGTTAAAAGTTAACTGAAATACTTAATTTAGAATGTAAATATAAAGGCAATGAAACCAAAAATTTTAAGTTAAGCAACCACTCTTGGAAACACAACTATTGCATAAGTCATGGGTTAGCTGTATGTTGAATGATATATTGTATGTTCATTACATTCACCACCTAATACTACAAACAAATAATGAAATAAATGAAAAGTTGTATACCTAAAAAATGTCAAGTGGGCTGGAGTGGTAATACCAGTATGTATATTCAACATGCCTATGATTTTGATATTCAACATAAATTACGTGCACACTCCAATTTTCATGCTTGATTTTTCCATGTCAATCTGTACATCCATATTAAATCTGTCCATCCAGGCAAAGAAGCTTGCTAGTTAAACTTCACAAAAACCACTCAGAAGAGATAAATGAAATTTTCTGAGTTTAAGTGTATCTGTATGTAGTTGATCTGACTATATTTTCAGGCCAATAAAACAATATTTAAAGTCTTTAGAAGATTTTTGGTGCTGATGCAACTGGAATAAATTGTCCTGCCAAAGGACACACTACCTAGCTGAATGATCCAGCAATGAGCCGATGGTAGGATTCAAACCCATCCACTTTGGTCTTTATTCTTCTGATAAAACCTTGTTAGCATAACTATGTAAAAACTACCTTAGGTTGTTATTGTTGTTATAGGGTTTAACGCCATTTTTCATCACAAGATAGACTATACATGGCGGCCAGTATAACTGGTGTAGGAAGAACCCTGGAAAACCCCGGGAAGAACCACCAACTCACAAGAAGATACTGGCAAGCTTTCTCACATATCCATGTTAGCTAAGGCTGAGACTCGAACCCACACTGAGGTGAGATGGCAGTGATCCGGAACGGTGAGTGCCCGAGACCACTCAGCCACTCAGGTAGACAAATGATTGGCATATTTCTATTTGCATGTACGTGACTTGATTACATTTTCAGGCAATTGCAGCAAATTCGCTATTTTTAAAACACATTTACCAAATACCACCATAGGTAGAAAAGTTTAATTTAATAAGCTTTTTGTATTTATTTGTAGATAAACTAATTAGATTTTCAGGCCATTATATACATTTCTTAATTATTCACACAATTTGAACTACTACCGATACTCAAGTTTTTTCCATGCAAAATTTGTATCCATGATTAACATATATTACCTATGACAAAGAAATATAGTAGGCATCTTTGCTAATAAATATATAGTGACTGTTATGAAAAAAAAATTCAAAATTTAGGAGTTTACAAAAATGAGTCCACTGGCCATTCATGTCAACTTTACTGTATCAAGCAAGGCAACTCAAATCAATGTAGAACACACTATATTGTGGTTATCTCCCTTGGAGATTGTTTAGGCCCGATTGTGCTTATCTCCCTTGGATATGGTCCCACTGATGTAAAAAAAATCCTTTAAAAAGTTAATCACTGTAATTTCTGATACAACCTATTAGATGCTAATATTAATCTCCTAGTAACATAAAAAGAAAAGAAACTTTTGAAGCTATAAAGATTTTCTACAGCACTATATGCACAACAGCAAAGGGACAATGAATGGCAATATCTCTTTAAGTTACATTCTTTCATCTGATTCTGAATGGGAATGTATACCGTACAGGGCCAGTTATGGCATAAAAGTGCACCAAAGAGAAAGCCACTAAAAAGTTAGTAGAACTGTTTAAGAGCTGTCCTGAAGTTCTCCACTCTTTGCAAGCACACAACACTGTCACTAAGATGATTCCAGCCTACCAAGTTTTTAAGAAAGGAAATTCTAAACTGTTCTGTGTCTACACTGCTCATCTACTGTTATTTTTAACTTGTTTTTCTACAATGTTTCTAACTTCAAAATAGGAAAAGGTTTTGGCTTTAATTTGGCATTTTTGGCTTAATGGTTTTAGAAACATATTTGGTTGAGAGAGCTGGCACTAACCCCTCTAATCTGATTAATTAGTATTAAATCAAATTGCTATGCCATCAATATTCTACATGACATTATATTAGTTGTAATACTATTTTAGTCTCAAAAATAAACTCAAACCCAACACCTGAGATGCATGAAAACATAAAAGACTAGTTTCTGGATGTAATTTAAATTAGTGAAAAATGAAAAAGTACCAAAACTGCTTAAATCAATGAAGATAAAACTAAATATGTTTATTTTCTTGCCTTAAGTTGAGACTATAATGGATACAAAAATAAGGGTTCCACAGAAAATTGGTCATCTTGTCATTACCTGTTTCAGGATTCTTGCTCAAATGACAAGTTCAATTTTCATATGTTCCTGATTTTTCCCACTCTAACAACCAGAGTTAATCTTGGATAGCAAAAATGACACATTACATTTGGAATTTTCAACCATTCTTGTTTCTGTCCACTCCCACTTCAGAGGTGGTGTGACTACTTAACCTGAGAACATCTGAGAACAATGTATCTGACATTAGGTCAACAAAAACTGGCCAACTGGAATATAATGCATATTACAGTATATGACTTGAAATACAAAAAAAAACCACCCACCCCATCTCAATTTGAAAACACTACCACTGATACATTATCCACCAATACAAATACAAATTTGAATTAAAACTCAAACAACAAATTGAAATTTATTATCATCAAGATTCATTCACTAACCTTTTTCATTTTTGGGCTGTTTAACTCTCTACCCTGGACATACCATGCAATCACTCCTTACAAACAGCCTTGCCTACAAGTATAAAATAAAACAACTCATGTATTGCAGTCTAATAATTCATTGTTACATTAATGGAGCCACAAGTGATGGTTATTGGTAATTCCCCACAAAAAGAAATTTGAGCTGGATGTTATGGGAGAAATGATGAACTACAACACTTGCTGCTGGTCGTGGGGTTTATTAATGGACAGGAACAGTATGGGATAAACCTAAAACAATACAGAGTGAATACTTAATATACAAAACTAGGAATACCTACAAACAAGACAAATACAATACACAGCCTGTATGCTGGTATTTCATAACTTTAGCACAATAAGATACAAATGATGTCTTACCAGACTAGAAGTGCAGAAGTGTTATAATTCTTTCAAATTATCACTATTTCCCGCTTTCACTTGTGTGAAAGACAAGTGCTCTTCATATGTAAGAGTGGAATGAATTGAGGTGTTTTCTGTCCAAAATTGAGAGAAGGAATGCAAGAAACTTTGGTTAGTTTGGTGGGGAATTGATGTTAGTTCCCATCATGCACTGAAATCGATTGCACACTCAATCACTCACTCAGTAATATTTAGTTTAGTCAATTTAATTTTGCATAGTGTATGAAATTTGATAAAAAAATATTATTATGTATATCATATATACATGTTTTAATTTAATCTTAAAAGTAGTTCAATTCTTTTAAACAATGATTTCTATCATAAAGCAACATATTATGATCACTACAACCAAATAATAAAGGAAATAAATAAGTCTGTATTAAGCAGCCATGTGTTTTTGGAACCACTTCTTACACATGCAATTCTCTTCATTTTCTGTTTTTTTAGCTCGGTGGCTGCTAAACACATGAACCATTTAACTGCTCATGATTGAGTGCCTCAGGAGTCTTGACCAGCTCTCTTTCAGAAGTTGCATGATCCTCTTTGGTCATCCAAGTGGCAGAAGCAACAGTGGGCTGCCTTCTGGTATTGTTTTGCAAGATCAGATGCAGCTGAAAAATAAAGTATTCATTTTTCTGGGGCTTTGAGTTGTGCCTAGGTCAACATTAAAACATTAGCCTACTTAAAATTGTATGTTTCAATCCACATATAATAAAATGTTTATAATTAAAACATCACTCTAATCATTGGCATCAATTAAATAATCACTATGTCCTGGTTTCATCATTTTCTTGTCTATAACTCAAAGCAACCAAAAACTATATCCAACACAATCACAACATTAAGACCCAAATTCAGATGAAGAAAAGAAACTGTTTTTGCAGGAGTATAGAGCTTAGTCTGAAAGGGTTGAGGTCACAAGCAGTTCTCTGAACACCTATTAAACTTTAGCTGCAATTATCAGGATGCCATTTATCCACATTACACTATTTGATTCTATTGATGACTACCATACCTCCCTAATTTATTAATTTCAGTGTACAAGTATGTAAATGAAGTTAATTTGCTGATCATGACACCAACAGAGAGAAGAGTCATATAAATCAGAAACAAAAACAATCGAATATTACCACATACAATTATGAATACAATAGTATCAGGAATTTCTAAATTACATTTTTAAAATAGAAATAAATGTAATTTGGAGAGAGAAAGATACAATGACAGCAGTTTATTTTTAATGGGTGAATTTTGGTGACATCACCAAATTTGAATATTCCTTATGCATTTGATCATTTGTGCATCAATTCTGCACAAAAATTATTAAAATAACCATTCCTCGATAATTTGAAAGAAATTTCCAAAAACATTGCTAACTCATTTAGCCCCAGTGCAACCTTAGGTGTGATGAGTATATCCTACTTCCAATCTCTGTAGCATCAACGTCATTTAAGATACACCAAAGTGTGTGGTATTACAGACAAGTAAACTGACACTAACAAATATTCCAGACTTTCCACCCACATTAAAAATGTAGAGAGAAATAGATAATTTTTGAGACCTGATATTTTAACACCAAAAATTCACCAGTTGTCGGAATTGGATTCTGTATCCAGATTTTAGATCTTTTGGCATGAGATCTAAGGCAGACTGGTCTGAACAGCACATGGACAGGCAAACCTTTGCAAAAATTAGGATAACTTTGAGATCTTGGGTAAAAAGTGGCCAGGGCATAAAAATGATGGGTCCAATAAGCCAAAAAAAAAAAAAGAACTACAACTTTGATCCTTCTTCACATGTGTGAGAGAAAGAGCCAAAGAAAACGATGTTTCTAGCACAACTAGGCATCCGGCTAAACAAATATCTCTTGGAAGCAGATGTATTTAGAAAATCATACATGATTATATAAAACAGAAAAACGGAAATGTGTGACTGTTCAATGCATCTTAAGGTTCAGCTCTGGATTTTCCCATTTTGGCACAGGTTTCAAAATTTGAAGACAAGGTACATGTATTACCTTGATTTTCTCCACTGATAACCCTTGTTTTAAAAAAAAGGAAATGTGTATCACACATCAGGTTTAAAAAGATACAATTTCTTTTTTTTCATATCTTAATGGTAAGGGTCTGTTTGGGTTTCAAATATTCCATACCTAGAACTTTAACTTCTGATGTGCATCTCAAAGAAGATTGCTAGTTCTGTATGGCTATGTTCACTTTCTGGACTTAAGAAGTAAATTATAGAAAAATAAATCAGTAACTACTTTATAATTGTGTAAATGCAACTTTTACAGAAAAGTAAAGCTTACATTTGTGAAAATCTATATAGTTCAAGGAAAGGCAAAGATAGTTTACTTGATGCTATTTCCAGTATGTCCACGACACACACATAAGCAGTCATTTTCATCTGCTGTCTGCTTCAGACAGTATGTTTTTTCTGGTCCTGACAAAAAAGTTAATGTCAATCCAAGTAGACCTGTAAGGGCATTTGAACCTTCTCTACACTGTGAGATTTGTAAAACAAACAACTTTGCCCTGTACAATACCCTCCTCACTTTCAGTGGTGCTTGAAACAACTCAAGCTTAACTATACATGTAAATAAAAAGCATTTATACCACTGTCTTCTTGCCATATTATGATTCTGAACATCACCAGAGAAAATGCTTGATAGTTTTCCCTCACCAATTCTAAATTTTTAGCCACAAATGTAATAATTTTAGCTGCAACTTGAAGCACTGAGTAGTTGTTATGAATCTAGAATTCACTGATTTTTTACTTGCAGAAAGAATGGGAAGAGTTGTAGGATATCCTGATTAAAACTAAATTGTGTGCAAGCCTTATAACTTCAAGAACAATGACATACATTACATCATCATTTTTATAAAACCTTACTAATATAATTCAATATACTACAAAATATGACTACAATGTACTCACCTACATCATCTATTCCTGCAGGTGTAATCTTTCCTCTAGCCAGCTTTCAGCACAGTCTGGCTCTGAACTCAACACACTGCAAATATATCATGATCAGGGAACTGAGTCAAAAATATTTTAACATAAAAATCAATATCAATACAATTATTATGAGGCAGTTTGCTCAAATAAACTTCTAAACATGTCAAGATAATAATAAATACTGAGGTGTAAATGTATAATCTCCCCTTATTTATTACCCTTATCTTCAAGCTTCATATTCAGTCTTGATTTATAGTGCCTAGCTAAATTAGATCTCAATTCCTCCTACAAATCCTTAATATTTTCTAGAATTATATTAGCATTTATTAAAAGTCCAGATGGCTCAAACTTTATCAAAAGATATCTCATTAACTTTATAAGATGTCTTGCTTGGTTTCAAGATGTATTATATAATTATAATTTACAGACTTTATAAACTTACCATGTAATGCATTAATACATT
This sequence comes from Megalonaias nervosa, assembly GCA_016617855.1. Lineage (NCBI taxonomy): Eukaryota > Metazoa > Mollusca > Bivalvia > Unionida > Unionidae > Megalonaias > Megalonaias nervosa. Next base: position 19,761 of record JAECUM010030552.1, on the reverse strand, counting down.
TCTTGAATTGCACAGTGACATCCAGCTTGTACAAGATATGCATATTAAAAACTTATCTTCTATAAAACATCATATATGATTTGTAAGATGTTAAGTTGTTATGACTCTGTAGTCAAAAACTAAGTAACAGAAAGAAGCAAATCCAAAATTTTTTTAAAACTTGACAAATAATTAATTATCAAAATTATAAAATTAAAATTTAAGATGAACTTATAGTATAATGAACTAAAGCCAAAATAATCCTAAAAAGTTCTTTTCAAGTCCAGAATTATTGAATGTTCCAAATGGATTCCAGATCCTTGAATGTACTGGTCTGCCAACAGTCCTGATGAATCACAATGGCACTGACCAGAACTCCTTTGAATAAATCACAGAAGACCCAGAATAATATTTTAATCCAATGAACACTTTGTAATTCCAATGAGTAATGAGAACAAATGTCTCCTCTCAAATTATATCTAAAAACAAAATTAAACACATTTGCAGACTGATATTAACACAAGATCATATGAAATAATAATCTAAAATAGGAATAAAATCAATTGCTCAGTTCTCTCCTTATATAAAAGCATACAGCACTAAAATGCATATTTCTCCTACTCATTACATGACATCTACCAAATACCCCACATCATCAACGAACCCACCTGAGCGACCCATTCAATGGGAAATAACTTAATTAATTTAAGAACAGTCTAATCAACCTTTCCAAAGGGAAACATCCCCAAACTAGTTAAAATGTTTATAATTAATATTATTATTAATGATTTTAAATGCCTACACAAAAACCTATTTAAAGATCTTATGCAATCTACAGGCACTATTAGTATTTTAAAATAGAATTTATACCCATGTACAAATATTAACTATCTAATTTCTTGCATATTAGGTTATTTAATTGCAATTTACGATCATGAACAAAAATTACACATAATACTGATAAAGCCATGTATTAAGAGTTACAAAAATATTGGTATATATATATAACAAAGTATAAGCTGGGGTTTATAAATCCACTTACATGACTCCTGGAACAAGCTCAAATTCTGCTCAGGCAAGCTAAAGTTTCAAGGCACTTGCCTGCAGGCAAGTCCAAAAGCGTGAGATCCAAGAAATTTTATTTATTGATTATGGTCTGGGTAAAATACATAAAACTTGAGCTCTGTGTGAGCTATTTTACAGGCAAGGGGTCATGTACAGTTTGTAATACTTTATGTTCTGCAAGTTTTATGTCCTTCAAACTTACCACAATATGTATACAGTATCTGTACCTTTATTTAGTGTTTATATGTACATCATTCTTATACCTAAAGGGCCACAGTTTTTTGCATATATAATTTATAGTATGTTATTCCATGTTATAGTCAATGTAAAGGTCAGTATTGCATTTTCTTGTGCAGAATTGATAATGTGAATGTTTACTATTTAAAGCATCTTTTCAAAAATAAGGAATACATATTTCTGACAATGTGAATATTTACTATTTAAAGCATCTTTTCATAAATAAAGAATAAATATTTCTATTTTAACTTATCAATTACACCTTAATCATAAAATTTGTATGTATCTAGGATTTGTTGACTTTCATGTCCTTATCATGTCCTTACACACATTAAAGTTAGTTTCAGGCAGTTTATCAGTTTACCAATTTTAAACAATCAACTGACAAAGATTGTTTAGATGAATATTGCTGATGTTAATGTGATCGTATTAACTGTTAATAATATAACTCATGAGATTTCTTTTACAGGTGTGTTTGGAAATAGAAGCCACTCTTCTCTACCAGAAGTATTTCATTGTTTACATGATAGTTACAGGAGACCAATACATACTTAGTGCTTGGCAAACAATTAAATAGATAAAAATAAGTGTTCTCAAATCATTCTCAAAAGTTCACTTTTTAGATATTTTGATGCACATTGTTGATTTTCAGGAGGACAAAACGATAACTGGTTATGTGGAAGCAAAAGCAGACATGAGTGGATACAACACACTCCAGTAACAAAGCAGAAATTGAAATCATCCATATTTATGGAATGCTTTAATTATGACCCATTTTTACCTTGTGTTGTTTACTGGATGGATACTTAAATCTGCATGATCATTTGAACTGATGTGGAAAAGTAAATAAAGAAAAATGTTATACATTAAAACATTATTAAAATTAATGAAGTTCCCTTATTGATTGTTTAATTTTTCAGTTCAAAGACTTTTATCTAAATATCTCTCTCTCTCTTAAAACTCAAGCTATTTCTAAATCATTTTCTACTTGTCCATTTATCTGTCTGTATCCACATACACGTCTGCTTTTGCTCTTCTATATATAGATTCTCTCTCTCTCTCTCTCTCTCTCTCTCTCTCTCTCTCTCTCTCTCATCTATACATCTACATGTATTATTTACATATGTATTTTTATAACTTTAATTATCAACATATAGTTCTAAGGTACCAAGAAAGATAAATAGAAGATTAAAAAGTTAAATTAAATATGTCATGATTTCCTTAAAATGTCACATATTTGATTTTATCTTTGTTTTTCATTCATGTTGGGATTATATGTTTGGGAAAAGTTCATACCTATCAAATCTGTAAATCTCTGAGAAGATATCTCATAAGCTGTACAAGGCATATTACAAACAATATATTTCGTAGTCCGTATCAAACATCTTAATAAGAACAGAATGATGCAAATATTCTGTAAATTTTATGCTAAGAAGCTCAAGTGATAAATATCACACGAGGTCCTTTATACAATTTGGAAATTATAAAAAGAAGCTATAATGAATTTGTAAATATTTGTTATAGATTATGCAGATCTTATAACAATTTTATAAGCTACGTTGGCATACCTCTATGCTACTTTGATGTAATGTGGCTGACACTTCTTTGGATATTGTACTTTTGGAAATTGTAAATGATTTTAGCACACTGCCAACTAAAATGACTGCTCCCTTGTGCTCCAAAAATCAGCCTGAATTTGTCTAAAGTACATCTATCCTTAGCAGCTATCAAAATAGGGAAAATGAATTTTGCCAGACTAGACAATACCAGCTTCTGAAAGTGCATTGAATGAATTAACAAATACATAAAATGCAAAAAAAGTTATCGGCTCTTTTTTTTTACAATTTACGTCTGAAGTTCAGGAAGTAAAAATGACCAAGTGGAGTTTGCACTTGTTTGATAGGTGCACATCTGGAGTAAGGCCAAGCTGTATACTCCATAACCCATATTACACCCATCAATCAGACACCAAAATAAATGAACAATACCTAAGAAATACAAGGTCTTTTTTAAATACCAGTGAAGAAACCCTGGGAAATTCTTTTTGCTTAAAATTCTATGCAAAATACGAAACTGTAAGCACCAGTAGTGTAGTGGGGTACTTTAGCGTCAATGGGAAAATACATTATAGAACCCCCCTGGGGTACTATAGCGTCACGATTTTTGGCGTCAGAAAATCACCCTGGGGTACTTTAGCGTCAATGGGAATTTTGTATAGGGAACCACAGCCTGGGGTACTTTAGCCTCAACGGGAATTTTGTATAGGGACAAGAGGAATGGTACAGGTAAGGTGACGTCACGGTACTGGACATTTATAACAATGTAGCAATGTAGTACCGTGACGTCATGCCACCTGTGTCATTTCTATACAAAGTGTGTAGAGACTGAGACAGACATATACTAATACAAGCCGGAGATTTGTATATAAAGCATTACCTAGACCTGAAATTATGTTGACGGTGTTCATAAATTTGCATAATTATAATAATAGTTATAATCAAGGAAAAGTCTAACGCCAAAATAGATGTGACTAAAAGTAACGCTAAAATTACGAAATTTTCCCAGAATTTAACGGAGACTAAACATGTCCCTGAACATTAGGTTACATTGTTTTAATTTAAAATTAGTACTAAAATTACAACATTGTCCCGGACTACAGTGGAGACTGAGATAATCTGGAACATTAATTTTCAAATGACTGTGACTAAAAGTAACGCTAAAATTACGAAATTGTCCCAGAATTTAACGGAGACTGAACATATCCCAGAAGATTAAATTATATTTGTTTAGTCTAAAAGTAGTACTAAGATTACCAAAATGTCCCAAACTCTAGTGGAGACTGAGAAAAAACTCCGGAAGATTGTATTCAGATTGCCGTGACTTAAAATATTGCACTAAATTTCCGAAAAATTTAGCGGACTTGAATGGAAACTGATAACTAGCCAGATGTTTTGGTTGTCAGAAATGGTAAAGGCAAAGTGTAGCATTAAATTTTGAAATTGCACCGGACTTTAGCGGAGACTGAAAATAATCCATAGATAAATTTTACAAATGTTACCAAGACTGAAAATAGTACTGAAATTATTTAAACTCATACGGACCTTCGCGGAAACTGAAAAACTGTAAATAAAAAATTAAAATAAGCGATACTATAGCGTCAGTGGGAATTAGCATTACGGAACCCTACTTTTTCTACTATAGCGTCAAGATTTATAGCGTCAATGGGAATTAGCATTACGGGACCCTACTTTGTACTATAGCGTCAAGATTTATAGCGTCAAATAGCACACCCTGGGACACTATAGCGTCAATGGGAATTTTGTATGGGAACAATAGGAATGGAACAGGTATGGTGACATCACGGTACTGGACACTTGCAACAGAGAATAATGTTTTTGTGAGTTAGACATAAATTATACAACAACTAAAACTTTTTTAGGCAAGAAAGAGTAAATCGTTTTGAGGCAATGGATTGACCCATTACACATAAATTATACAACAACTAAAAAATTTGTAGGCAAGAGAGAGTAGACATCTTTTCGAGACATATGAGTGGCCCTGAATGGGGTCATTTAGTTTTCTTCTACTTTCCTCCCTTCTTCTTCTCCACCAGTACCCCATCTTCTACAGTACATTTTTCTTCTTTTTCTCATCCTTTCATCTATTTGTAGCTACAACCTGTGGAAAACCCAAGTCTATATTTATAGCCTCAAAATTTCAAGCTTCAGTGACGTCACTGAACTGGCTGATCTGAATACGCGATACTGTGTAAATTCCCATTGGAAAAACCCAAGTCTATATTTATAACCTCAAAATTTCTAACTTCAGTGACGTCACCGAACTGGCTGACCTGAATACGCGATACTGTAGGTAGGTAGGTAGGTAGGTAGGTAGGTAGGTGAATTGAATTTAATATGGATAAAGGAAGTTTTATAGGGACAAAGATCAATACACACAAAAGAAAAGGAGAAAGAAAAAACCAATATCTACTATCCACACCAACGGACGAGAAAGCATAAAACACACCATACCTACTATCCACACCAACGGACGAGAACGCATAAAACACACACCTATATACTATCCACACCAACGGACGAGAATGCATAAAACACACACCTATATACTATCCACACCAACGGACGAGAAGCATAAAACACACACCTATATACTATCCACACCAACGGACGAGAATGCAAAAAACACACACCTATTTACTATCCTCACCAACGGACGAGAAAGCATAAAACACACACCTATTTACTATCCACACCAACGAACATGAATGCAAAAGACACACACCTATTTACTATCCTCACCAACGGACGAGAAAGCATAAAACACACACCTATTTACTATCCACACCAACGATTGAGAATGCATAAAACACACACCTATATACTATCCACACCAACGGAGGAGAATGCATAAAACACACACCTATTTACTATCCACACCAACGGACACGAATGCAAAAAACACACACCTATTTACTATCCTCACCAACGGACGAGAAAGCATAAAACACACACCTATTTACTATCCACACCAACGAATGAGAATGCATAAAACACACACCTATATACTATCCACACCAACGAACGCGAGCGCATAAAACATACACCTATTTACTCTCCACACCAACGAATGAGAAGAAGAGTTAGAGGGTTACCAAAATCTTTAACACAATGTAAACTTAGTTCAAGAGGACACTTCTGAACGGTGTGTCATGTGCAAGTTAGTGACTAAACAATTTAGATTTGCCACTGGAGTACGACCATCTCTTTGCAGAAATTACATTTATTGTCTCCGACAAAAAGAGGTATAAAAACAGACTACCACTCCCAGAAGAACCACTCCCTTCAGGACAGGACAGGACAGTTATCGACATCCCCGAAAGACCATTCCGGGAAGACACTTGTGTGACTGTGCCAAGGAGTGTAGAGACTCTAAGAACATTACACACTGTCCCTACAATTCCACCTCTTGATCACCACAAATGTTGTACAGAGACTTGTTTATATTCCACTATGATCGTTTTGATGTGGATTATATTCATGTACTTAACCATCTGGCGTTTATGTATTTTTGTCTTTCGTGTTGTTCACAATTAAAGATGACAATAAACATGTGCTGAAAAAAGTATAAAAACTCTTATCTTATCTGTCCTCGTGTCAAAAGTGACATTTCTTACACTACTATGGCTATCTCTACTGTCTCTGCTCCCTCTTCCTCCACTGTCAAAGTCATTGACGAACACATGGATAGGACTAGTTGGGAGGCCTTGTATCTTCGCCATCCCTTTAACATGCTCATTGCCGGACCTAGCGGTTCAGGCAAAACCGAATTTGTCAAACGTTTGATCGAACATAAACATCATTTGATCGATCGTCCACCTCAACGAATATTGTGGTGTTACAAAGAGTGGCAATCGGCGTACAGCCTTCTGCGAGAAAGTCAAGGCGATTCCATCGTCTTTGTGGAAGGCATTCCTGACGAAGACGACTGGATCGTGTCTGACCCTAGTCAAACCCGTCTGGTTATTTTTGACGACATGTTAGGAGAAGACGAAGAAGAAATTAAACTCTGGTTTACGCGCAAAGGGCATCATCGTAATGCCAGTGTCATTTACATCACCCAAAATTTGTTTCAACAAAGTAAAGCACATCGTACCATCAGTCTCAATGCTCATTACGTGGTGTTGTTTAAAAGCCCTAGAGATAAATCGCAAGTGCAAGTGTTAGCCAAACAGTTAGGGACACTTGGCTGACTCATTCGTACGACGATGCCACTCAAACACGCTTATTTACTCGTGGATTTAAAACCGACCACTCCCGATTATTTGCGATTTCGTACCCATCTGTTTCACCACTGGTGCCAAGACGGAGGGCCTGTCGTGTTCACGTCCCCTTCGTCGACTTAACAACAATCACAATCACCAAAAAAAGTCTATAAAAACCTAGGTCACTTTGGCTCTGTCTCACACATCGTCAACATGACGTCCCTTCAGTCTCATCTTCCCATCAAATTGATTCGTGCCTTGTACGGTATCAGTCGCGAAAAAAATCCACAAATACGTGCTCGTGTCTTAGAAGCTAGTCTCAAAGAAATCTTACAATGATTTACGGTGACAGCACGTGAATTACTGCAAGGCATCATTCAGATTCCACATCAAACCAAACGTTTTTTTGAGAGAAACAAAGTACCCTTGACGCAGTTATCCGATCCTCGCATTGACACTCAAACCAAAAAGCAAATCATTTTGGAACCTGGAGGTAGCGGTTCTCTAGGAGGTGTCATAATTCGTCCCCTCTTAAAATGGGATCCCAATGCTACCAAAGTTCTTCCCAAGAAAAAAGCCACGCCCAAACGTACCCAGAAGAAAAAGAAAAAGAGCAGCGATGTCAAGACCAGGTCACAGCCTCAGAAAAAGAAAAAGAAAAGTCCACAGAAAACAGCTTCTACCCGCAAGAGAGTGTCTCCACAAACTTCTTGGTGATTTTGGAAAACACATCGTCACCTTTATGACGAAGCGATAGTCTCCCAAAAAGATAAAAGACCGTGTGACAAGTCATCGACGTTAGAGTATTTTTTGCTGTGTGCCACGGAACCAACGAACCAATCGAGAAAGATGTCACCCCAAAAAAGAGATTCCTCTTCTACCCCAAAAGGAAAGAATAGAAAAGGACTGCCGCCTCGTTTAGCCTAACATTGGGGCATGTTGTCCGTCCTGTCCAAAGCTCCTCCACCCATGCGAAAAAAAACTCATTCAAACTGCCTCCAAAGATGTCATCGATACCGTGTGCGAATGTTGTCTGAATGTCTTGAAAGGCACAATACCTTTGTCTAAACACCAGAAAGAATGCTTAGCCAAACATCGACACGTTCTTCGCCAAATGGTCCAAAAGAAAATCCCCATTGGTCAAAAGAAAAAGATGTTGGTGCAACGCGGAGGAATTTTGCCTTTTTTACCCATGTTACAGAAAGGAGTAATGGGTACAATAGGAGTACCCTTACTGAAAGGAGTAATGGGAACAATAGGAGGACCTTTGCTGAAAGGGCAATTGGGAAACATCCTGGGAGGATGAAGATTAAAAGATCCAAGAAGATAAATGGGACCTCTGGAGTCAAAAGATCTCAGACCTGATCCTTGAAATCCAATGGAAGGACCTTACAAACGATGGATGGAATACCATCGTTGGCAAGAACAACGAACCCTGCATTTACCTCCCAATCCTCGTTTGACCGAGATGTCCCAGTTACAACACGAACTGCAATCCTTGATGGATCGCAGCGATTTGTCAGAAACGGAAAAATCGCAACGGTACGGTCAATTGTTGCAACGACTGCAACTCTTTCACTAGAAAGCTTTAGACGAAACAGCTCTACCCACTCTGAAAGATTTTAAGACTCTGATGAAATGTTCACCACCACTGCCACCACCACCACAACCACTACCACTCCCAGTGGTCAAGACAGATGTAGCCCCACGGTTGCCTGAGGAAGAAGAGGCAAGAGATGTCTTGCAAACACCGTCAGCAGCTCCCATCCCTAGTAAGATTGCAGCGTCCTTGTTGACCCCGTCCCCAACACCCCAACGAGAAGAACTTAAAGCTTGGGTTAAAAAGATGATGTCCACTCCACCTTCGACAGAAGTGAAAAAGAAAGAAGGGAAAGCAGAAGTTAAAAAGGAAAAGAAGACCAAGGCCATTCCATTACCACCACTACCACCACTACCACCAAAACTACCTTCCACTTCTACTCCTGTGGCACATCGGACACGTAAAGCCGTTTCTAAACCACTTCAGAGTACCATCAGCGAAGAGTGAATCACTTATTGAAAAAATGGAGAAGTTGTTAGCCAGCATTTACTACGATCATTCCCATCCTGCAGATTACGGAGGAGTTCAGAAATTGTATCGTGCTGCCAAAACTCGACTGAAAAGTGTTCGTTTACCTCAAGTGTAACGCTGGTTACAAGAACAAGCCACGTACACCTTACACAAACCCATTCGAAGAAAATTTTCCAGAAGTCGCACAAGAGTGCAAGGCATCGATCATCAATGGCAAGCCGATTTATCCGATGTCTCTCATTTGGCCACCTACAATCGTGGCTACAAATATTTGTTTTGTGTCATCGACGTCTTTTCCAAATTTGAATGGGCCGTGCCATTGACTTCCAAATCGAGCAGTGAGTTAGTGCGAGCCCTCCAACTGGTGTTGAAACAAAGTGGGCGTCACCCTCTTCAATGGCAAACTGACAAAGGCACCGAATTTCTGAACCAAGCTTTCCAAAAAGAATTGAAGAAACGTGACATACATTTTTTCACCACCGAGAATCCCGAAACCAAAGCTAGCATCGTGGAACGTTTTCAACGCACCTTGAAAGAACGCATGTGCAAATATTTTACGCATCAACACACTCTCAAGTACATCGACGTCTTGCCACACCTCGTCCAATCGTACAACCAACCTTACCATCGGAGCATCGGACGTGCCCCCTAAGAAGTGACTCCCGACAACGAAGCGACCGTCTTCGAGCGCCTGTTTGGAACGTCCCCGACAGTGCCTGTCCGCAAGAAAGGTGGAGTGTTGGCATCAGGAGATTGGGTACGCATTGGGAAAACCAAACGCACTTTCAACAAAGGTTACTTACCCAATTGGACTACCGAATTGTTTCGTGTCACCGAAAGTGTGCGTGGCCGTCATCCTCGCGTCTATAAATTGGAAGACATGAACAGGAAAGTGTTAAAAGGAACGTTTTACTTGCCCGAGTTACAACGTGTGACCAAAAGAGAAGACGACGTGTACAAGATCGAAAGCATTCTCGATTGAAGAACCCCAAAAGTGGGAAAACGACGTGTCAAAGAAGTCAAAGTGCGTTGGAAAGGATATCCTCCCAGTTTTGACTCTTGGATCGACGCATCGCAACTCATTGACTATAAAAAGAAGTGACCACCATGCCCTTCAACACAGCCTCAGCTACTGCAGTGACCACTCCTTCCCCCAGTTCTTCTCTGCAAGATCTACAAAAGCAACCCTTGTGGGTGTGGTATGGAGAACGTGTGCCTAAAACGCAAATCGTCTTTTTCTGCCAAATCTTTGTGGTGCATTGTGTCATCGGTGCTGCCATTGCCAATCTGAGTTTGCAACAAGGAGACAAACAATTGTGGACCATTTTACTCAGCAGTTGCATTGCTTGCCTTCTTCCCAATCCGTCTCTGAAATATTCCTCCAACGGAAACAACAACGGGAGTCTTGCGTCCAACGTTAGTCCCCCTCCCAACAGTCACCCTAACCATCCTCTTTTAGACACTCCTCTGACTTCCAGTGACTCCTCGGACACTAGAACTGTGGAATTATGAACAACCAATTTTACTTAACGCTACCCAGTGATAGTTCCATGGAGGCGTTTCCCAATATTACCTTGTGCTGTCTACATGGCCAGATTACCTCAGGCCATCCAATTGGATCATGAAGCCCATTGGGAAGTGGCTTTAGTGCAAATAATTCACCCTACACAAATCAAAAACATCATCGAAAATCAAAACACTTTTACGGTAGAAGTTTATGACGAACAAGTGCAACAAGCCTTGGATGAACGTAGCAGTGTAGCTGACTCTATGAAATCACAAGACCCCAAAACTAAACGATTCACCTATCTGTTGACCATTCCTGCAGGTTATTATTTTAGTGGTCAACAATTGGTGAACACGATCTCTACCAAATTCAATGCCGTGTTTGCCAAAGCCTTGGAGAGAACCAGAAAAAGTATCACCCTCGAGTACCACAAAATAGCTCGTTGTCTAATGATAACATTTTCAGAGGACAAGGTATTGGCCATTACATTTTGTCTTGAATTGTATGATATTTTAGGTGGAGACCCCAAGCTGATCAAGATGAAAAACGAAATACCAGCCATTACTGGAAACTTGGATTTTGCGAAATATTTTAGATTCCCTGTAGAAATGAACCAAGGACTGAATTTGATTTTGTGTACTCCGATGTGGCGGAGTACAACGTGGTGGGACACACTTCCGTACCGTTACTGCGTGTCATTCCTTTCAAAGTGAATTCTGCAACGAACGCTGACGAGGAAGGTGGAAACACCTATCACGTTCACCGCGAATTTGTACATGCTCACTATTTGCCCGTCAGTAAGTCTTATTTCGACACTGTCAACATTACTATAAAAGGAGATCTGGGACAAAATATTTCATTCACCAAAGGGAAAGTCACAGTGAAACTCCATTTTCGAAAACGATTACTCTAACTTTTTGTCAGTCATGTATCCTGTGTACCAAGGAGTCGCTCGAAAGCGAGGACATGGTTTAGGTGATATGCTCAAATCGGCCTTTCGTACAGTGGTTCCCGTTTTGAAACCGATGGTGACAAGGGGATTGCACGCCTTGAAAGATGCCGCGTTGACGCAAGGTAAAGAATTTCTCCAAAATGTCATCATTGACAAACAAAACCCCAAAGAAGCTTTCTTGAGAGCAGGCACAAATGTCTTGCTTCAAACGGGTAACGACATTTTGGGCCGGCGAGAAACTCCTATAAATGCCCTGGGCGATGCCGAGTCAGACATTCCTGCTTCCCTGACGCCACAGCAAGAACAAGGCAGAAAAAGATGACGAAAACACCCCTTCACAGGACTTCACATCCCTAGAGCTAGAAAGACTAAGAAAAGAAAAACTGTCCGAGAGTTAGACGTTTTTGATTATTAAATCAGAGAAAATGATGCACCGAGAGTCTTGTGCTTGTTCCAAGTCGGAACTAGATCTGTTTGACATGCCACCCACCATGATGACAATGCAAGAATCCCAATGGATCGAATTTCATCCCGTTTCCTCTTTGACGGATTCAGCTCCCATCGAGTTTGAAATCAAAGGACAACCCGAAGATTACATCGATCTGAATAGCAGTTACTTGTATCTGAAACTCAAAGTGATCAAAACCGACAACACCAATCCGGGAGACGACGCCAGAGTAGCTCCCGTCAACAGCTTCATGCATTCCTTGTTCAGCGAAGTGGATTTGTACTTGAATAACAAACTGGTCAGCAGTAGCATGGATACTTACCCTTACCAAGTGTACCTGGAAAATCTCTTGACGTACGGAAAAGAGGCCAAGAACAGTCATCTGGATGCTTGCGTAGTTTGGAAACCTGACACTGCAGGTGAGAACAAGTTTAACGACACAGCCCTGACGGCCGATGACGATCCTCACAATGTGGGCTTTAACGACCGTCGAAGGAAAATTCTGCAAGGTTGTAATTTAGAACTGATGGATCGTTTGCATTTGGACATGTGGTTGCAAGACAAGTATTTGCTCAACGGAGTGGATATTCGCCTGAGACTCAATCGCAGCAGTGTCGCTTTCCATTTGATGGCTCATGCCAACGAGTACAAAACCATCATCCAAGAAGCCAGACTTTACGTCCGCCGCGTAGAAGTATTACCTAAATCGGGAAACGACATCAGTCACACATTGAGCAGATCGACCGCCAAGTATCCGATACGACCTGTAGAAGTGAAAACATTCACCATTGCTGCTGGACTCCGATCCAAGATCGATGATCATCTGTTCCAAGGACAGTTACCCAAACGTTTAATCGTTGGCATCGTCAGTAATGCACCCTCAACGGAGCCCACGATCAAAATCCTTTCCAGTTTAAGCACTACAGAGTGTCCAAGATCGAAGTCAGCCGCGATGGCAAGACCTTGTGTACCAGACCCTTCGAACCTAACTTTGCCCAGAAAAATTACTTGAGATCGTACTTGTCCCTGTACGAAGCTACGGGGCAACTAGGAAGCAACACCAGTCACGGTATTTCGTACGAAGATTATGTCGGAGGTTACACTTTGTGCGCCAGACCAAGGCAGCGACGAGGGACATTTCCATTATATAAAATCCGGTCAACTGCGTGTGGAACTTCAGTTTGCAGAAGCTCTCACCGAGACGGTCAACGTCATCTTGTATGCCGAATTCGATAATACCATCGAAATCAACAGCTTGAGAGAAGTCATTCTAGACTATTAGAAACAATGGAAGACTCCTATCCCTCACTGAACGGTAGAGAATCTTTGGAAATGGAATGGGAGGATAGCGTGAAAACAGAACCCCAAGACCAAGACAAAGAGAACGAGGTAGTGGTAACGTCCAGATGGTCAGAACAAGAACAACATTTAGTGTCCTGTTTTGCCAAACACCTGGCGGCTACAATTACGGAATTGACGAAGAAATATTGTTATGGATGTCAAAATGATCATCCCAGTCAATTTCAACACGATAAATGTATGATGATGTGCCAAGAAGAAAAATTGGACGAGTATCTGGACGACGCTTGGAGTCTCATCTTGGAAGAAGCAGTGTTGCATGAGTGGTATAAAGGCTTGCGTGAAAAATTCCTGTCCTCCATTGACTACTCTAGAGTTCTATCGCATCGAATCTCTCTTAGCCCAGAGTGCGGAGACAAGGCGAAGAAACGGCTACTTGACTTATCATTACCTGTGAAAAAAATAAAAAATAAAAAAAAACCACAACAAAAAAATGGATACCTGGGAACTTTATTACCTTTTGAGGAATAGTTCGTATACTGCCTCTTGGAATCCTGTCGTGTGCGCTAAAGATGAACTACCTCATCGCAAACCTCAAGACCATCAAGCTTATGTCATCAACACAGACGAAAGTCATTTCCCAGGAACTCACTGCGTTGTCGTCAACTTCCCTCAAGAGGATTGTGTGGAGTATTTTGATTTGTATGGATTACCCCCTTTGGAAGACGACATCATTGACTTTATGAGAAGAAATGCCCAGACGACACGATTCAATAATGTGAAATTACAAGGCACAGATTCCATGGTGTGTGGACAATATTGTGTATATTTTCTTCATCAACGCAGTCTTGGATATCCTTTAGAACAATTAGTGACTTATTTTGATTGTCACTCTTCTAGATCGATGGTTTTGTGACCATTATGGCTATCTTTTGTCTTTTGCTAGGAAACGTAGTGTACATCAATGGCCTCATGACTTCCATCAATGGAAATCTCACATGATTTCACAACGTTGTCAACCTTGTCAAAAATAATTTGTTTGATGTTATTGTTACTTGTTAATGGTTAGTAGTTGATTGTTGGCTGAATAAAAAATGTTGTGTCTTGAAAAAAAAATGTGTCTGTTGTTTGTTTTCAAAAAGCACTGTGAATATATGCTCTTTGACTTTCTCTCTATCCCTCACCATGACATTCGCTATCAAAACGTTCCGACACTAAAACCGAGTAGGGATGTTTTCTATCGCGTCCGCGTTTGAACCATATAAAGCGGGTTGTTCTCCAGTCTGACCATCCACTGTTGACTCGTCAACCTATGAAGATGCCTTCCAGACTAGCCCAGCTGAACGAAGCTTACGTCAATTTACATCGTGTCAGGCTAAACCTGATACCTAAGACTGAAGAGATAGAGAATGTCAGGATGTTAACCATAGCCCAAGACCTAGTAGAAGAGGTCTTTAGAGACGAAACCAAGAAAAAACAAGAAGAATGGACAGAGAAGTACAGATTTCAGAAGCAGAGAGAACAGCAACAACAACAGCAGCAGCAACAGCAGCAGCAGCAAGAACCAGAGAGAGGTTTTGTCGACTGAAGTGTGGACACCAAAGAGTTCTCCTTCTCTTTCCGCAGAAGCAGACCGTGTCGTTTAGGAAAGCCTGCTGCCAGACGGGGACGCAATCTTAGTAAAAAACGATTGCCATCACTTCCCATCAACAAAGAAAAAACAGCCCTTTTCAGGGCTACCCAAATACTCTAGAAAAGAGATACTAATTCAGTTTGCCAAAACAAATTTGTGTTTGTGTCTTTAAAAAATAAATAGAAGTGTGTCTATAAGTACTTCGTTTCTTTTGTCAGTAAAAAATCCACCCTTTGTTTTCTCTGTCTTGTCAAATCGTGCATGTCTGTGTTTGTAAGTAAAAAGTAAAAAAGTCAACGTGAGTGTTTCTTTTAAGTACGCGCGTTTGATGTTTTGTTTTTGGTTATGGCAAGTTTTGGTGCCAGGGGATGTTTTCCTTCAGGTTCGTGCTCCAGGAATATAAAGCAGAGCACTCGTCAGTCTGTCTACCATTGTGGACTAGTCAACTTAAAAGGAAGATGAGCAGACTACAAAAATTGTTGGAACTCCAGATGCACCTGAAGCAAGCCAGGCGTCTCCTGGATGAGCTGGCTATGGAGGCGGCACAGGAGGAAGCCAGGTTAAAAGAAGAAGAGAGAGAAAAGAAGAAGGAAGAAGAGAAAGAAATGAAAAGAGGGATCCTACCTCACCTCTTCATGAGACCTCATTGTGAGGTCAAACCTGCACAACCAGTACTACCTCCTCAACCACATCCACAACAGCAACGTCAGCCACAACCTGTACCAAGAGCCGCTGTCCTCCAGACAGAAAACTGGGAGCAAGAGGCCTTGGAGGAGTTGGAGAGATAGCGGCAAGAGTGGGAGCCGCAGCTTCAGCAAAATCATCTCCGGATCTGGCATAGCACAAGACAGAGGGAACAAGTCTTCACTATCCCTCAGACTGAAAACTGGGATAGTGAAGCCACTCAAGCTCCCTCTGCACTCCCAAGAACAAACATCAACTGGGAACAGGACTGCAGCCGGCGATGCGCATGTGGGGCCAGACCTGGTAGGTGCAACCATTGGCCAGGTGCAATTGGAGTTCCAAGAAAACACAGCCCTTCTCAGGGCTAACCAAATCTCTAGACAAGAGAGACTATTCAAGTTGCCAATTGGTGTGAATGCAAAGTAGTGTGACTATAAACACTGACCCCTTTACTGTTGTGTGTGTGTGTGTGTGTGTGTGTGTGTGTGTGTGTGTGTGTGTGTGTGTGTGTGTGTGTGTGTGTGTGTGTGTGTGTGTGTGTGAGTGTGTTTACATGCGCATTCCATTGTGAGGATAGTATATGTGTGTGTGTGTTTTATGCTTTCTCGTTCGTTGGTGAGGATAATAAATAGGTGTGTGTTTTGTGCTTTCTCGTCCGTTGGTGAGGATAGTAAATAGGTGTGTGTTTTATGCTTTCTCGTCCGTTGGTGAGGATAGTATATAGGCGTGTGTTTTATGCATTCTCATTCGTTGGTGTGGATAGTATATAAGTGTGTTTTATGCATTCTCGTCCGTTGGTGTGGATAGTATATAGGTGTGTGTTTTATACTTTCTCGTCCGTTGGTGAGGATAGTAAATAGGTGTATGTTTTTGGCATTCGCGTCCGTTGGTGTGGATAGTAAATAGGTGTGTGTTTTATGCTTTCTCGTCCGTTGGTGTGGATAGTATATAGGCGTGTGTTTTATGCATTCTCATTCGTTGGTGTGGATAGTGTATAGGTGTGTTTTATGCTTTCTCGTCCGTTGGAGTGGATAGTAAATAGGTGTGTGTTTTATGCTTTCTCGTCCGTTGGTGAGGATAGTAAATAGGTGTGTGTTTTATGCTTTCTCGTCCGTTGGTGAGGATAGTAAATAGGTGTATGTTTTTTGCATTCGCGTCCGTTGGTGTGGATAGTAAATAGGTGTGTGTTTTATGCTTTCTCGTCCGTTGGTGTGGATAGTATATAGGTGTGTGTTTTATACTTTCTCGTCCGTTGGTGAGGATAGTAAATAGGTGTATGTTTTTGGCATTCGCGTCCGTTGGTGTGGATAGTAAATAGGTGTGTGTTTTATGCTTTCTCGTCCGTTGGTGTGGATAGTATATAGGCGTGTGTTTTATGCATTCTCATTCGTTGGTGTGGATAGTATATAAGTGTGTTTTATGCATTCTCGTCCGTTGGTGTGGATAGTAATAGGTGTGTGTTTTATGCTTTCTCGTCCGTTGGTGAGGATAGTAAATAGGTGTATGTTTTTTGCATTCGCGTCCGTTGGTGTGGATAGTATAAAGGCGTGTGTTTTATGCATTCTCATTCGTTGGTGTGGATAGTATATAAGTGTGTTTTATGCATTCTCGTCCGTTGGTGTGGATAGTATATAGGTGTGTGTTTTATGCATTCTCAATCGTTGGTGTGGATAGTATATAGGTGTGTTTCATGCATTCTCGTCCCTTGGTGTGGATAGTATATAGGTGTGTGTTTTATGCATTCTCGTCCGTTGGTGTGGATAGTAAATAGGTGTGTGTTTTATGCGTTCTCGTCCGTTGGTGTGGATAGTAGGTATGGTGTGTTTTATGCTTTCTCGTCCGTTGGTGTGGATAGTAAATAGGTGTATGTTTTATGCTTTTGCGTCCTTTGGTGTGAATAGTAAATAGGTGTGTTTTATGCATTCTCGGCCGTTGGTGTGGATAGTAGATATTGGTTTTTCTTTCTCCTTTTCTTTTGTGTGTATTGGTCTTTGTCCCTATAAAACTTCCTTTATCCATATTAAATTCAATTCACCTACCTACCTACCTACCTACAGTATCGCTATTCAGGTCAGCCAGTTCGGTGACGTCACTGAAGTTAGAAATTTTGAGGCTATAAATATAGACTTGGGTTTTCCAATGGGAATTTACACAGTATCGCGTATTCAGATCAGCCAGTTCAGTGACGTCACTGAAGCTTGAAATTTGAGGCTATAAATATAGACTTGGGTTTTCCACAGGTTGTAGCTACAAATAGATGAAAGGATGAGATAAAGAAGAAAAATATACTGTAGAAGATGGGGTACTGGTGGAGAAGAAGAAGGGAGGAAAGTAGAAGAAAACTAAACGACCCCATTCAGGGCCACTCATATGTCTCGAAAAGATGTCTACTCTCTCTTGCCTACAAATTTTTTAGTTGTTGTATAATTTATGTGTAATGGGTCAATCCATTGCCTCAAAACGATTTACTCTTTCTTGCCTAAAAAAATTTTAGTTGTTGTATAATTTATGTCTAACTCACAAAAACATTATTCTCTGTTGCAAGTGTCCAGTACCGTGATGTCACCATAACTTTCCATTCCTATTGTTCCCATACAAAATTCCCATTGACGCTATAGTGTCCCAGGGTGTGCTATTTGATGCTATAAATCTTGACGCTATAGTACAAAGTAGGGTCCCGTAATGCTAATTCCCACTGACGCTATAAATCTTGACGCTATAGTAGAAAAAGTAGGGTCCCGTAATGCTAATTTCCACTGACGTTATAGTATCGCTTATTTTAATTTTTTATTTACAGTTTTTCAGTTTCCGCGAAGGTCCGTATGAGTTTAAATAATTTCAGTACTATTTTCAGTCTTGGTAACATTTGTAAAATTTATCTATGGATTATTTTCAGTCTCCGCTAAAGTCCGGTGCAATTTCAAAATTTAATGCTACACTTTGCCTTTACCATTTCTGACAACCAAAACATCTGGCTAGTTATCAGTTTCCATTCAAGTCCGCTAAATTTTTCGGAAATTTAGTGCAATATTTTAAGTCACGGCAATCTGAATACAATCTTCCGGAGTTTTTCTCAGTCTCCACTAGAGTTTGGGACATTCTGGTAATCTTAGTACTACTTTTAGACTAAACAAATATAATTTAATCTTCTGGGATATGTTCAGTCTCCGTTAAATTCTGGGACAATTTCGTAATTTTAGCGTTACTTTTAGTCACAGTCATTTGAATATTAATGTTCCAGATTTTCTCAGTCTCCACTGTAGTCCGGGACAATGTTGTAATTTTAGTACTAATTTTAAATTAAAACAATGTAACCTAATGTTCAGGGACATGTTTAGTCTTCGTTAAATTCTGGGAAAATTTCGTAATTTTAGCGTTACTTTTAGTCACATCCATTTTGGCGTTAGACTTTTCCTTGATTATAACTATTTATAGTATCATTATAATTATGCAAATTTATGAACACCGTCAACATAATTTCAGGTCTAGGTAATGCTTTATATATAAATCTCTGGCTTGTATTAGTATATGTCTGTCCCAGTCTCTACACACTTTGTATAGAAATGACACAGGTGGCATGACGTCACGGTACTATACTGCTACATTGTTGCAAATGTCCAGTACCGTGACGTCACCTTACCTGTACCATTCCTCTTGTCCCTATACAAAATTCCCGTTGAGGCTAAAGTACCCCAGGCTGTGGTTCCCTATACAAAATTCCTATTGACGCTAAAGTACCCCAGGGTGATTTTCTGACGCCAAAAATCGTGACGCTATAGTACCCCGGGGGGGGGGGGGGTCTGTAATGTATTTTCCATTGACGCTGAAGTACCCCACTACACTACTAGCGCCACCTTAAGTAAGGCCAAGCTATATACTCTATAACCAAAATTGCACCCACCAACCATAGACAAAAATAAAGGGAAAGCTATGTTACCACATGTTATACTAGGTCTCTCTTAAGTTACCAGAATAACCCGTGAAGAAAGCCTTGGAAATTATTTTTTCTTTAAAAATCGAACCGTGTGCAAAGTACGAAACTTCAGAGAGGAGCCATAAGACAAAAAGACAAATAGGAACATTTTGGTCATTGCTTATCTCAAT